>PVJS01023960.1:0-29104 GCA_004027185.1 Glis glis
ATCCTCTGGTCTCTGCCTCCCAAGTACTGGGATTACAAGTGCGCGCCACCACGCCCAGCACTAGAGAATACTTATTCTTTAAAAATCTACAAGTCAGCCTCAGCGCACTCTCTGTCTCTCTCTCTCTCTCTCTCTCTCTCTCTCTGTCTCTCTCTCTCTCCTTAGTGAGGCCCTCCGCAACTTCGTGAGACCCGGTTTCAAAATGAAGTATAAAAAATAGGGCCGGGGCGTAGCGCGGAGGTAGAACGCCCCTGCGTTCAATCCCCGGTACTGCAAAAAAAAAAAAAAAAATCTACAAGTCAGCCAGGCATGGTGGTGCACACCTGTAATCCCAATACCGGGGAGGCTAAGTCAAGAAAACTGCAAGTTCTCGGACAGCCTCAGCAACATAGCAAGACTCTCAAAAACCTAATGAGATTCTGCTTCAAAACAAAAAATAAAAAGGGTCAGGAATGTAACTCAGAGGTAGAATGCCACTGGGTGCAGTCTCTACTACCACAAAAAAAAAAAAAACCCTACAAGTCATTAATTATCACCTGTGTCTAACATCCTAGAATAAACTAACAGAAATTGGTCCTGGGGGGAGACAGTGGGTAGAGGGCAAAAAAAAAAGCATTTTGTTGATATGATACTTTGCATATGATCAATTCGGACTGACTTGACTAACAAATCAAAATCCCAAATTATAGTGACACAAACAAATTTAGAATACATTAATATTGATTTTATTACTATTTATTATATATAAAATTAAATCTTAGAATGTATAGAATTATCTCAAGTATGTGTGCATGTGTATGTGTGTTCATTCTAGGAATCTATCCTACTTAAAAACCTTCTTTTTAACCAAAGATGAACAAGAACATTCACAAAAACTCCTTTTATGCTGGTAAAAGAAATTGTAAACAAACTAAATGTCTATCACTAGGAGGATGAGTAAGTAAATTATGAAACATACACATTTTTAGAATTCTATGTAAGTATAAAAATAATTAAATTAGATATAACAGAAATATATATATATATATATGAACCTTTATCACAAACAATGATAAATATTAGGCCAGAAACTATCTCGGTAGTTTCCAAAAGGAAATAATTTTACAAGATACACATTATGTTATCCTACCCAAAATGCAAAACTAAAAATTAACATCTCATAGTACCCCACCATGCCACCTCTTCTCTGTTGCCATCTATTTCTTTGACCATGTCATTAATATCTATGATCAGGAAAATAGGTAGATAAGACAGAGCATTTGAAATTATTCTCATGTATTAATTCTCATCATTTCTAGCCATTAAATAGACATTTCCTCAGGTGTTTGACCTGAGGTTGGGAAATCAGCATCTCCCATAATGATGGAAAAGAAATCAAATTCCAATGAGGCTGAGAAACAAGATGGAGAAGGGGAATCTCTGTATCGCTGGAGAGCCGAGCACTTCAGACTTCCTCTGCTGGGCTCCACTGTGATTTTGCAGCTCTGCTCTCAGGGAGGTTGAGTTCATATTTAGGAGGAGACTGCACAGTAGCACATGACCTACAGCATTCTCAAATTGTCTAAATAGCAGGTCAAATGACACAAGATCTCTGTTTCGTTAAGTATTTAAAGTGGTAGATTTAATTGTGAATTACTTACTCACCCCAGTGATTTCTACCTTTTAGTTTAAACACTCAGCATTTCACATGACTGCTTGTCCCAAACTAGAAAAAACATCATCAGCCTTCTGAGGAAAACAGCACTTTTTTAAAGACTTTAAATGGATAGATCTTTCCAAGGCTCACTGAAACCAGGTGATATTTTACATTTATATGGACTAGGGAGATTAGAAGATTGTTTTGAAAATGGTTTAAACCTTATAGTCTCGATGCTTTTAAGCAGAGTTCAACAGAAATGGTCCACATCCATACAACGTAAGAGACATGATTTATGTGGTAACTGTCCTTTGTTCTCCAGTCAAAAGGAACTGGAAAATTAATTTCCTGAAGCAACAACCTCCATTTTTGGTTGTTTTGGATGTTTTTGTTTTTGTTTTTGTTTGCTTTGCACTCCACCATATTAAAAAATAAGCATGTGCTACCAATATACATGTATTTTTGTGAATAAACGTATTCAGGTACTATTGTGTGTATGTATATGTATGTATATGTATGTGTGTGTGTGTGTGTGTGTGTGTGTGTGTATGTGTGTTATATATGCCATTATGGTTTGTACCTGGAAGTCCCCCAAAGTCTTATGAGGGCTCTGACCCCATCGATGGATGAATCCATCTGATGGATTAATAATCTGAGTGGACTACTAGGAAGTGGTGGAGACTGTAGGCAGGTGCGGCATGACTGGGGTTGGAAGAAGCAGGTCACTGGAGGCATGCCCTTGGGGACTATATATTTCTCTTTCTCTCTCTCTCCCTCCCTCAGTCCCTCCCTCTCTCTCTTTCTCTTTCTCTCTCTCTCTCTCTCTCTCTCTCTCTCTCTCTCTTTCCCACCATAATGTTCTGTCTCACCCCAGGCCCAGAGCAATGGAGCCAGCCGACCATGGACTGAACCTCAGAAACCATGAGCCAAAATAAATCTTTCCTCCTCTAAATTGTCTTTGTCAGATATTTTGATCACAACAAAAAGCTGACTAACACAAAGTATTAGAACTATTATTTAAAACATTGTTTCTATCAGAAAAAAAAAGTTCTGATTTTTACAATGCTGACCTATGAAGAATTTTTTGTTACTGCCATACACCCTACAAACACACATAATTTATTGTATAACAGAATCCCTCCACTTAAATGAAATTGCTTTTCTTTGAAAGTACAAATTTTTTTTCAAGTATAAAAGTTTTAAAAGTATACATGCAAATTGCTAAATCCCCAAGCAATATAAGAAATCCATCTAAGTCAATAATCATGGAGCAAGCACCTGTAACATGCTGGGCACCAAAGGAAGCAGTATGGTATAGTGGAAAGGGCACAGCTTTTGTAATTGGAGGAGATCTGGCTTGAATTCCTGATTCTGCAACATGTTTGATTTTGGACAAGTTGCTTGACTTTTCTAGGTCTCAGTTTGCTTATCTCTAAAATGGGTCACATATACCTATTTACAAATACCTATGGATCACATTTACTTATTCACCCATTCCTCTGTGAGAAATAAATAGGATATGTGTAGTAAGTGGTAGCTGCAATAGGAACAGGAACACAAGTACCAGCACTATAGCAGTTACTGCCTGGAACACAAATATTTGACCGTATCTTTTTTTTTTTTTTTTTTGCGGTACCGGGGATTGAACGCAGGGCCGGTCTACCTCCGCGCTACGCCCCCGGCCCTATTATGCTTTATTTTGAAACCGGGTCTCACGAAGTTGCGGAGGGCCTCACTAGGTAGAGAGAGAGAGAGAGAGAGAGAGAGAGAAATCGATCGCGTGCGCGCGCATGCGCACTGAGGCTGGCCACGAACCCGGATCCTCCAGTCTCCGCCTCTCAAAGTACTGGGATTACAAGCATGCGCCACCACGCTCGGCTTTGAGCATATCTTCATTAAAAATTAACTTCCTACATTCTCTGTGTTCTAAAGTATTAAATGAGCCAGGTGTGGCGTTGGTGGTGGCACATGCTTTTGTGGGAAAATTTGCCCAGGTCTAAGGAGATGAGATTCATATTGGGCAAATTTTCCCACAAAAGCTGATATTTCTTGCAACAACCCCAAAGACCGTTCCCTAGGATCCCTGCAAGGGACATGCCAATGTCACTACAGTCAGGGAAGCCTAAAGGTATAGCTTTTTTCAAGGTATCTAAAGTTCTTCTGGTCCAAATGCATTCTCCCTAATTGAGGCCATTCTGATCATAAGGAACATTACTTTATAACCTATTTGACTCTCTGTGTCGTTTTCAAAGTAACAAAACCAGAAGGTTTAACAAAAATCGATTTTCCAGGCAAAATGGAGAAGGGTTATAACTCCTTATTCACAAGTGCGTGACTAAAAAACTGAGGAATTTCTTTTTTTTATGTTTTTATTGGTGCATTGTAGTCTCACATCACAATGAATATCAGTTTGGTGTTAACATACATGCACACAGCTCTTAGTGTCCCTCCCTCCCCCCCCCCCGCCTCCCCACCCACATGTAGCACTGAGAATGATGTTGGTATAATCTCATATGTACACATTGTTTATGACAGTAATTCCATACATTCACTTCTTTCTTGCCCTTCCCCTTCCCTTTTACCCCTTCCCTTGCACCACTGAGGGTCCTCTGTTGTCATTGGAGTCCCTTTTGTGTCCCCACTACTCCCTAGGTTGCGCATATTAATGAAAACATATGTCCCTTCTTTTTTTGTGATTGGCTAATCTGAGCAATTTCAATAGTCTGCAAAAGAGGGAGAAAGGTAAGAAGAAAAAAACATGCAAAGATAGTTTTTAATCAATGTACTCACCGTCATTAGCTGCACCATCTGCTAGAAATATGTAGTAGCTTGCATTTAGATCAAATCTATTCTTAACCCCAGGAAGGGTAATGTTTCTTCTGAATGAACACTGCATAGCACCATCCACCAGCCTCCAGGCCATATCCTCAAGAAAGGCCTACAAACACACACAATAGGTCTTCTCAGCACTTCCCACAGATTTGCTAAAAATAAGACATGATCAAAATCCTGACCTGTTCAATTTCCTTCTCTAAGAGCGTATGTGCACGTTTTGTCTGCAGAGTCATTGTTTTTCCACTTCCTCTTTGAAGAGTACAAGAAACATTTTCTCCAAGTTTATTTGTCTTTATCCCACTTGGCGAAAAATATTTTTACTTTCAGCCAGAACCCCACAGTTCCTCTACCCAGGTTAGAAACTGGCAGATGTACTAACTCCATCTGGCCACTAGCGCACAATCAAAAACACTGAAGAAACAATTAACAAGTAACACTCTAGTGACCGGAATGCAATGTGCAGCTGGGGAGAATTTCCAAGCCAGCTGAGGAAGCTATGCGCAATTATAATGGTAAGTGACGCCTCTGGCTCGGTCAGACCTCATTTCTGTCATTGAGGAGCTCACCTGTCAACTGCCCCATGAAAAAGACACTCTTCTACCAGAAATGGCCCACGGTTAGCACAGATCCCAATAAAGGGCACTTAAGACAACTGCCCAAAGAACCAGTCTTTACCTCCTTCCCACTAGTTGAAAAATCCTGTCACTAACATAAGCCTCTTCTTAAAAACCTGTGTGTAAGCTTTAAAAAAAGGCTAATGCTGATCATGTTAACAAACCATAAGATCCATGTTTGTAAGACACAACAAGGATTTAAGTGACATAAGCAAGAATTCATTTTTGGCTACAAAACGAACTTAAATCGCGCTTTCTAAAGTATAGAAAATTTCTTAGTGATCCTTATAAGAGCGGAGTCCTGCTGCCAGGCCCCTGCCCTGCTACACTGTAAACTCAGGGGTTGAAGGCGATCACAGCAGGGCTGCACCAGTACCAGCCAGGTAGTAGGAAGGTGGGCCACCAGGTGGAGGTTCCCCGCATATTCACACTTACCCCGGAGTCCATCACTGGGTGACTTCGCCCCGTCAGATGGGAAGGCTGTATATGCACGGTCTGATCTTCATGAATGCACATATAAGCATCGTCATCACCCTGAAAAACCATTGCAAATGAGAAATGTTTATAGGAAATTTCAGGATTTTTTAAGAGTCCCCAATCAAATATTATTCAATGCTTTTAAAACAAAATTTACTAACTCAATCCTAAATGATCTACAAATTCTAGAGAATTGGCTGCCTGATTTATCCAATTACATAAAAACAGTTTATTAGAAATCAGAGGGAGGGGTGAAGCTCAGTGACAGAGCGTGTGCTTAGTATACACAAGGCCCCAGGTTCATCCCCAGCACCTCCAGGTTACAGTTAATTTATTTCTTATTTACTTTCCACAGGTTGAGAATTTTCTTAGCTGGGCATAGTGGCACACACTTGTAATCCCAGTACTTGGGAGGCTGAGACAGGAGGATCACAGGTTCGCGGCCAGCCTCAGCAATTTAGTGAGGTCCTCTGCAACTTAGTGAGACCCTATTTCAAAATAAAAGAATAAAATAGGGCTGGGGGGTATAGTTCAGAGGTAGAAGGCGCCTGGGTTTCATCCCCAGTACCACAAAAAAAAAGAAAGAAAAGAAATCAGAGCCGGGCATGGTGATGCACACCTGTAATCCCAGTACTTGGGAGGATGAGACAGGAGGATCGCAGGTTCGAGGCCAGCCTCAGCAACTTAGCGAGGCCCCCAGCAATTTAGTGAGACCATGTTTCAAAATTTAAAAATTTTGTAAAAAAGGGCTAGGGGCATAGCTCAGAGGTAGAAAGCCCCTGAGTTAAGCAATGGTACAAATGAATAATCTTTAAATTGTCTATAGTCATAAGATATCTAGCAAGGCCCTTTATGTGCTTTAATCACTAACTTCTTATTGTTGTTATTTTGAAACAGTGTCTGCTATGTTACCATGCACTGGCCTTGAACCTGTGATCTTCCTGTCTCAGTCTCCCAAGTACTGGGATTACAGGCATGCACTACCATGCCTGGAGAGATGGAATCTCTATGTTGCCAAGGCTAACCCCAAACTCCTGAGCTCAAACGGTTCTCAGCCTCCCAAGCAGCTGGGACTGCAGGTATACACTCCCACATGCAGCTCTGGACCCTAACCTCCTAAGTAGGACCCAAGACCGTCTAATTATAATACATTCTGCTATAAGCTCCAATGAGAACTTCTAACATATTTCTCTAATTTTCAAACTCAATTTTATTTTTAAAATGTTTCACTTTTAAGAACTCTCAAGGACATATCTTAGCAAAGCAATTATTCGCTGTTACACAACATACAGTCATATCAGAATTAGCCCAACTCAAGATGAGCTATTTGGAACAAACATGATTTAAACCAGGAGTTGACAAACTACAGCCTGCAGACCAAATTCAATCAGAAATTTGTTTCTATACAACTCATGGGCTAAGAATGGCTTCCACAAATTTTAACAGCTTCAAAAAATTAGAAGAAAGAGAATTTATGACAAATGAAAATATCTTAAAGTCAAATTCAGTGTCCATAAGTGTTTCACTGGAACACTGCCACACCCAGCCACTCATGTACCTCTTTTGGCTACTTTTGCACTCCAACGACAGAGCTGAGTAGCTCTGGCAGAGACTATATGGCCCGCAAACTCTAAAACAGTTGCTATCTGGTGCTTTCCAGAAAAAAGTTTGCTGAACTCTAATTTTAAACAATGTGTGTTTTCTAGAATGTCTATCATCAATGAAGCAGAGGAATTTAATTAACACAATTTTTTTTGCCTGTGTGTGGGGTACCAGAGACTTAACCCAGGGGCATTCTGCCTCTGAGATACACCCCAGCCTTACTTTTATTTTTTATTTTGAACCAGAGTCTCACTAAGTTGCAGAGGGCCTCACTAAATGGCTCAGGCTGGCCGTGAACCTGCGTTCCTCCTGTCTCAGCCTCCCAAGTACTGGGATTACAAGTGTGTACCACCACACCTGGAGAATTAACACAATATTTTGATTAATATTTAATTAATACTACACCAGAGACTGTGAAATTATTAGAAGAAGCCATAGGTCCAACACTCCATCATATAGGCACAGGTAGAAACTTCCTCAACAAGACCTCCAAAGCACAGGAAATTAAAACAAGAATTAATAAGTGGGATAGCATTAAACTACAAAGCTTCTACTCATCAAAGGAAACCATCAAGAGCTTAAAGAGAAAGTCTATGGAATGGGAGATCTTTGCAAGCTATCCCTCTGACAGAGGTCTAATATCTAGGATATACAAAGAACTTAAAAGACTTTACACTGAGAAAACAAACAATCCGATCAAGAGTGGGCAACTGAAATGAATAGACACTTCACGAAAGAAGAGATACAAATGGCCAATAGATACATGAAAAAATGTTCAACATCATTAGCAATCAGGGAGATGCAAATCAAAACTACTCTAAGATTTCATCTGACCCCAATTAGAATGGCAAGCATTAAGAAGTCAAACAACAATAAATGTTGGTGAGGATGTGGGGAAACTGGGTCTCTTCTACACTGTTGGTGGGATTGCAAGCTAGTTCAACCACTATGGAGATCAGTGTGGAGATTCCTCAGAAAACTGGGAATGGATCCACCATATGATCCATCTATACCACTATTGGGTATCATACCAAAGGGATTGAAACCAGAAAACTACAGTAATATATGCATACCCATGTTCATAGCAGCACAATTCACAGTGGCCAAATTATGGAACCAACCTAGATGTCCCAGATGAATGGATTACAAAATTATGGGAAATACACACAATGGAATTCTACTCAGCAATAAAGAACAAAATAACTGCATTTGCAAGAAAATGGAAAGATCTGGAGAACATTATGTTAAGTGAGATTAGCCAATCACAAAAAAAGAAGGGACATATGTTTTCATTAATATGCGCAACCTAGGGAGTAGTGAGGACACAAAAGGGACTCCAATGACAACGGAGAACCCTCAGTGGTGCAAGGGAAGGAGTACAAGGGAAGGGGAAGGGCAAGAAAGTGAATCTATGGAATTACTATCATGAACAATATGTACATATGAGATTATACCAACATCATTCTCAGTGCTACATGTGGGGGGAGGCGGGGGGGACACCAAGAGCTGTGTGCATGTATGTTAACACCAAACTGATACTCATTGTGATGTGAGACTACAATGCACCAATAAAAACATATTAAAAAATATTTAATTAATACAATAAAATGGTTGATTTTGAGCCAAACTGACAAGAAGTCAACTACAAAACTAAATCTAAACAAGGGGGTCTCCCATATATTGGAGAAGATGATAGGTATAGAGAACAGGTAAGTCACGCCTCACTATTCTAAATGAAGGTAAGAGAAGATGTTACTACAATCCTAAGCTCCACACAGTTCTAGATATCCCAAATTTGGAGCATGGAAGCACACAACATAAGTTCCACCAATAGCCAAGTGTGGTGGCATGCACCTACAGTTCCAGCTACTCAGAAGGCTGAGGCAGGAGGAACACTTGAGCTCAGGAGTTCAAGACCAGCACTCCAAAAAACAAAATAAAATAAATAAGTTCCACCATATTCCTGAGTTGGGGTAAAGCGCCCCCCTCGTTCACGTCTCTCGATTCAAACATTTATGATGCAGTCTATGAAAAAACACTGTGCTGAAGGACAAATGAAGATGACTACAGTACAATTCTTATACTCAAAGGCTGTGTTTTAGTGGAGGAGACAGACAGTTATAACAGTATATGAAATATGATAAAAGAGAAATTTAGGGCAAAATGTTCTCAAAAGACAAATTATGGGTGGCCAGAAAATTGGAAAGGCTTATCAGAAAAAGATAGTAATTATGCAGCCCTTAGAGAATAAAACGTATTTCTATGAGGATATGGAGAAGTTGAAATTAAAGGCCCATTTTCCCAATCTGAGAAATTTTCAAAGATATAAAAACACATAAAAATTTCAGGAAAGAGCTAGTTTTCTTAACTAAAATATATAAAGAGTATAGCTGGAAATTCCCAAGAATTTGAAGAGTATACCAAGAGCCATGCTAAAGAGAAAGAATAATTTTCCTATGATTACTACAAGTTCTTTGAAGGTTTGACGGGATATTTGTGAGATGGTCTCAATTGTCTTGGAAAGAGAATTCCAGTAGTGTGTGAAGACTAAAATGCAGAGGGGAAACTGTGGAGGCAGGAAGACTAGGGACAGGCTCTATAGCAATGCAGGAGGAGACAATAAAGGTATAGGCAAGTCAGACATAGCAACAATACAATAAAAAGAATAAAAGAGGTGTGTCAAAGATAGAACCAAAAGAACCACGGCAGGCTGGGGTGTAGCTCGGTGTACAACATTGCCTAGCATGCACAAGGCCCTGGGTTCTATCCCCAGCAGTGCAAAAACAAAAGTACATGTAGCAGTGAACATATTAGTGCTCAAATCTTTATTTCTAAATACTATTCTTACTAAAGGGAAACAAAACTCCTTTGCCTGAAAGAATGAGTGGAGAACATGGTATTATACCAGAAAACAAGGACGTGCTCAAAAGCTGACAGAGACACATCCAAAGGGCACAGAAGCCAGCTTGAAGGGGCTCCCAACAGCCACATATGGGTGGACAGGACCATCTTAAATAACGGTGGCAATAAACTACCACATGATGGACACCAGGATTCCACCAGACCACGCTGTTCCTCCAAAAGGGAAGGGGAAATGCAGAGAAGAGAAAGCTCTGCTTTTCAGAAGAATGTCAGCTAATAAACAAGTTAGAAAATCACCATTTTGCAACCACTAATGTAACAACTGATTCGAAGAAGGAACATCAATAAATGCTAAAGCCATAGTAACAGATTATTGGGGAGCAGGACATTCATGCAGACTCAAAGTATCATCCCACATATTAGTTATTAATTACAAAGAAAAAATAGACAGTCCTACCCAATGGAGAAAGCTGAAAGACATCAGTAATGAAACGATTTAGCATTATGCACCTTTTGATATGATATACTGATTTGGAAACAACATATGTTATATAACACCTGTGTCAAAAATCTGAATGCAGACTACTGTATAAATTGTAAAACATTCTACAAAACAACTGGCCTGAATGAAAAAAAGAAAAGAAAAGAAAAAAAAGTAAACTGTTCCAAAATTCAGGAAATCAAGATATAGCAACCAAATATATTGAACGATAATTGACTGGATCTTGGATCAAACATTTTTTTAAAAACAGCTAAGAGGAGGATCGAAGGTTCGGGGCCAGCCTCAGCAACTTAGGAAGGCCCTCCACAACTTAGTGAGACACTGTTTCAAAATTAAAAAAAAAAATAGGGCTTGGAGTTAGCTCAGAGGTAGAATGCCCCTGGGTTCAATCTCCAGTACCCATACACACACACACACACACACACACACACACACAAAAAGCCCAGCCATAATGGATCATTATTGGGACAATTGGGAAATTGGAATATAGACTATACATTGCATAAAATTGTTATACTATTAAAAATTTTCCAAATATGATAAAAATATTGTGATAACTATAGGAGAATATTCTGGTTCTTAAGATAGATATGCTGAAAACTTTAGAGATAAAATATCCTGATACCCACAACTTACTTTCAAATAGTTCCAAGAAAAAAAAATATGTATTTATATATACCACATAAATAAATTGAGATAGAGATATACCTGGACATAGGCAGAAAGATACGGTGGCGCATACCTGTAATCCCAGTACTTGGTAGGCCAGGAAAGAGGATTACAGGTCTGAGCCACTACGCAGCAAATTAGAGACCCTGTTTCAAATTTTTCAAAGGGCTTGGTGTAGCTTAGTGGTAGACCTCCCCTGAGTTCAATCCCTAGTACCACAAAACTAAAGAGAGACAGAGAGAGGCAAATCTAGGTGAAGGGCTGGCCTATGGGTTTTCACTGCACTATTCTTTCAATGTCTATGTATGTAGGTTTCAAACTTTTTTGAATGAGAAGTTGGAGGTTTGAGGACAAAGGGCCTGAGAGATGAATGAAAGAGAAGAATCTAAGCCACGATCAAAATATCTGTGAAAACCAGGAAAGATGGTGGCAGTAATAAATGAGATATTCTAGAAATTACCTAGGATGGTGCCTGACAAGAAGCAAACCATCAACAGTGGGAGCTGCTTTCTAATATTGTTGATGACCAAGAATGAGGAAGACAGGAGACATTAGGAGGGAAGATAGTAAGTTCAGTTTTACAGATGTTGATTTGTGTTGTCCAAGAACACTCATTGAGATGAGACCAACCAGCAAATGGAACCCACAATCTAGAGTCCGAGAGAGGTCAGAACTGGAAATATCCTAGAATTTGACCATGGAGAGGTTATGTATGCAGCAAGATGATATGGGGCAAGCACAATATTGCAAAGTATATATTTTGTCTTCATCTCCTTCTCTGAACCCCTAAAATCCTTGGAATCACCAGAGTGATTTGCCTCTTTGAATGCTGATGAATTGACTATTGGTTGGCAGCATGTAGGTAGCTAGAGAATTAGAGGGTTGGGATCTTGAACCCCATCCCCACCCCAACCTCAGGGGATGAAGATGGGCTGAAGGTTAAACTGATCAGCAATGGTAAAGAAGTTAATCAATCACGCCTATGTAATGAAGCCGAAAGAACAGGGTTCAGAGAGATTCTGGATAGCTAAACATGTGGAGGTTCCTGGAGACCGCATCGAATCTCCACCACTCCTCTCCCCTACCTTGCCATATGTACCTCTTTATCTGTATCCTTTGTAATATTTTTTGACATATTCCTTATTTCTGATGTATTTATTTATTTACTTATTTTAGGTACTGGGAATTGAACCAGGGGTGTTCTACCACTGAGCTATAAACCCCAGCCCTTTTTATTTTGAAACAGGGTCTTGCTAGGTTGATGAGGGTCTCTCTAAGTTGCTGAAGCTGGCCTTGAGCCTGTGATCCTCCTCTGTAAAATCATTTATAATAAACCAGTAAACATAAGTGTTTCCCTGAGTTCTGTGAGTAGCTCCAGCAAATTAACTGAACCCCAGGAGAAGGTTAAAAAAAACTGGTTTTTAACCCATGGAGTCAAAAGCACAGGTATAACAACCCAGGTCTTGTGACTGGCATCTGAAGTAGGAGGAGGCACAGTCTTTGGGGCTGAGCCCTCAACTTGCAGGATCTGACAGTACCTCCATGCACATGGTGTCAGAACGGAATTGAATTAGACGATATCCAGCTGAAGTCGCTACAGTTAACCGCTTGCTTGGCCTGGGGTTGCAGAGTGATCTATGTTGTGAGTGTTTAGAGGGAGAAACTGAGTCTTTTTTTCTATTCAGCAGGGGAAGAAGAAGGATAAAAGCTAATAATGTGTATTCTTGATAGGCTTCATATTATTTACAAAATACCTCAGAGAGGGAAGATGTATGTACTTGGAAATTCAGTTAAAATTGAGAGATTAGCAAACCATTGTTAAGAAAAATATGGAAAAGCATACTGTTCATCAATTTTAGTGAGAAAGTCTAATACCAAAACAACTGCCATCACTAATTCACAAACCAAACTTTAAAAACGTATGGTGTCAGTTACCTAATCAGTCTTCATAACATCAGACACCTTCAGCATTTAAATTTATATTATATACTCAAAAAATACAGCAGGTCACAAAAAATACCCTAAGAAAATTAAAAAATAGCCACCCAAAATAGAAGTAACCACTTTAAAATATATATATATTGGGGCCGGGCATGGTGGCGCATGCTTGTAATCCCAGTACTTTGGGAGGCAGAGACCGGAGGATCTGGGTTTGCGGCCAGCCTCAGCTGTCTCTCTCTCTTTCTCTCTCTCTCTCCCTGTCTCTCTCTCTCTCTCTCTCTACTTAGTGAGGCCCTCCGCAACTTCATGAGACCCAGTTTCAAAATAAAGTATAAAAAAATAGGGCCGGGGGTGTAGTGCAGAGGTAGAACGCCCCTGGGTTCAATCCCCAGTACTGCAAAAAAAGAAAAAATAATAAAATAAAAATTGGGGTGGAGGAACCAAGATGGCGGGATAGTGAGAAGCAGTGTCTTGCCCGCACTCTGAGTCGAGTTCAGCAGGCAGGAAGACTGCTTCTTGACAAGAAAACAAGGGCAGCTAAAACTCAACCAAACAATGGAAGACAAAGTGCAGCAGAATGCGAGGCAGTGGAAAGAGCGGAGGGCGGTAGGAAATTCAAAACATTTCACCTGGTAAGCGGAGAGCGGAGACAAAGGCGCCAATCGTGGCTGAGCCACGCCAGCACCGCGACCCCTGGAATCCTCCAGCAAAGAAACAGCTGATTCTTATGAAACCAGTGATTATAGTCCACCATTGAAAGCAGTTGACATCGGACTATGATGAAATCCACATCAAACCAGATCCACAGAACACCGGTGAGTGAGATTAAGGGAGGAAGTGTGTTGCCGGCACTCCGAAACTCAGAACTCAGCTGGCAGGAAGACTGCTTCTTAACAAGAAAAGCAGGGAGGGGAGGAGGGCTGCAGGGCTGGGGCGTTAGCTGCGTCCTGGCTCGGAGCCTGCAAAGAGGACAAGGAGGAAGGTGCCACTGTGGCCACAGAGCTCTGGGCGCTGGCCACCGCTGAGCCTGTCATGGAGACAGCTCACCGCTCCCCAGCACCCTTCCTGCACGCACCCTGGCGCCCAGAGGTCTTTCAACCATTTTTAAATATATATTTGGGCGGGGACCACGTGACCACCCGGCCCGCAGCCTGAGAGCTATGCACAGATGCAGCGGGGCCCAGCAATCAGCCCCGTACCGGAGCACCCCCGGCTCCAGCAGATGGTGATTGCGGCCAGCCCGTGCTCCTGCGGGAAGAGGTGTCCTGACTCCAGGAAGCAGATGAAAGAGATGTTGGCCAAGGACCTGGAGGAGTCTCAGGGCGGCACGGCTGCCAAGGTCCTCTCGGCCACAGAGCTCAGGGTCCAGTTGGCACAGAAGGAGCAGGGGAGGCCTTACAGGGGAGAACCAAGATGGTGGGAAAGAGAGAGGCAGCGTGTTGCTGGCGCTCCAAGAGTCAGAGCCCGGTCAGCGGGAAGACTGCTTCTTGATAAGAAAAGCAGAACAGCCAAAACTCAACAAAATAATGAGAGCCAAAGTGCAGAGGACTGTGAGTCAGTGGAAGGAGTGGAGGGAGGTAGGGAGCTCAAAGCATTTCACCCGGTAACCGGAGAGCCGAGACAAAGGCGCCATCTTGGCTGAGCCATGCCAGCACTGTGGCCCCCGGAATCCTCCAGCACAGAAACAGCTGATTTTTGTGAAACCAGCGATTATAGCCCACCATCGAAAGCAGTTGACATTGGACCATAATGAAGCCCAAGTTAAACAAAATCCACACCTACAACAGCAGCGACTGCAAAGGGTGGGACACAAACCTCAGGCCCCGCAAAGAAAGTGACTTGGAGAGACATGGATGAGGCAGCCAGGCATAGGAGCACCCCAACACCAAGAAAAAGAGTGGGTGAAACATGGCCCCCACTGGAGTAGCCTAGCACTGGCGCAGAATACCACAGTACTGAGGACCTGGATGAACACAGCATGGCCCTCTGGAACAGCTCAGCAATGAGAATGCGGGGCTACACCTACACCGCAACTCCCGGAGACCAACAGCAAAGAGATAGCAGATCCTTGTGAAACCAGCGACTATAGACCACCATTGAAACTGACCAACTCCGGAACATGATGAACCCCAGGTCAATCCAGACCCGCACCTACAATGACGATGGTTACAGGGGTGAGCCATGAGCCTCTGCTCCCGCAACAAGTGTGATGAGGAGAGACAAAGAAGAGGTGGCCATACACAGGAGCAGCCCAACTCTGAGAACTGGAGCCAGTAAGCCACGGCCCCCCATGAGCAGCCCAACACCGTCCTGGAACACCCCAAAACTGAGGACATACGTAGATGAGAGTGGCCCAGCACAGAGAACACGGGCAGGTCAGCCCCTGGCCCCGCCCCCAGAGACCCCCTCCTGCACTGAGGATGCGGGGCAGGCAAAACTTCGGCCCCGCCCCCAGACACCCCCGGTGCTGGGGACCCAGGGTGGGCAAGCCCTCAGCCCCGCCCCTGGAGACCCCCAGCACTGGGACAAGGGGCAGGTGAGCCCTTGACCCCGCCCCTGGAGACCCACTGGCGCTGGGGACACGGGGTGGGTGAACCATCGGCCCCGCCCCCAGAGAACCCCTACCCTCTGCGCTGGGGACGCAGGGGGGGTGAGCCCTCAGCCCCGCCCCCAAAGAACCCCTCCCCCCCGGCGCTGGGGATGCGGGTGGGTGAACCATCGACCCCGCCCCCAGAGAACCCCTACCCTCTGCGCTGGGGACGCAGGGGGGGTGAGCCCTCAGCCCCGCCCCCAAAGAACCCCTCCCCCCGGCACTGGGGACAAGGGGAGGGTGAGCCCTTGGCCCCACCCCCGGAGAACCCCTCCTCCCGGCGCTGGGGACGCGGGGTGGGTGAGCCTTTGGCCCTGCTCCTGGAGACTCCCTGGCACTGGAGACGTGGGGCGGGTGAGCCTCGTCCCCGCCCCCGGAGACACCTCCCCCCCGATGCTGGGGATGCGGGGCATGTGAGCCCTCAGCCCCCACCACCAGGGAACCCCTCACCCTGGCGCTGGGGACGCGGGGCGAGTGAGCCCTTGGCCCCGCACCCAGAGAACCCCTCCCCCTGGCACTGGGGACACGGGGTGGGAGAGCCCTGGGACCCACCCCTGAGACCCTCTGGTGCTGGGGAAGCAGGGCAGGTGAGCCCCTGGTTCCGCCCCCGGAGACCCCCCTCCAGTGCTGGGAACGCGGGGCGGGAGAGCCCTGGGCCCCGCCCCCAATGACCCCCAGGTGCTGGGGACGCAAGCAGGGCAGGTGAGCCCTGTCCCCAAAGACCCCCGGCACTGGGGACGCAGGGTGGGCAAGCCTTTGGCCCCGCCCCCGGAGAACCCCCTCACCCTGGCACTGGGGACATGGGGAGGGTTAGCCCCCGGCCCCACCTCATAGGACCCCAGTGCTGAGGTCAGGGGAGGATGAGCCACGACCCTGCACAGGAGGGACCACAGACAAAGAGAAAACCTCAGATGAGTGAAGGTGAACTAACTGGGGGAGATGGGAGGGAAGGAGAGGGAAACAAACTGGAGCACAGAATGGACTTACACAAAGATATCAAAGTCAACTACTATGCTGAAAACTAGAAGGAGGGAGGGGGGAGGTGGGGGGTGGGAATTGGGGGAGGGCTAATTGACCGATGAGTGCATGTATACGTCAACCACCCTGAAATTCTTCAAGGTGTATCTGCAATACACTAATAAAAAAAAAGAAAAAAGAAAAGAAAATATATTTTGAAGATGATTCATTTCTGCTAATTTAGGCAAACAAGTGTATAGATGGTTTTAATCATTACACAGGATTGCTCTGTAACCCAACTGCACCTACATTGTTCTTTCTTATAAACATTTTTGATGAGTACGATACTAGAAACAGGTAAGATTTCCAAGTAAGATAAACAGATCTTGAATTCTAGATAAACACTTTTGTGCCATCTATGCCTACAATTTAGAGCAGAAATAACTGGCCTACCTGCCAGCTCCTTGTCACCATGCTTGAGATGATAGTAATGCCTTCCCTCTTGCATACAGACTTTATGTGACCAGTAAAGGGAGATGTGTTAGTGTACTGCAGCATGAATTTGGGCTGTTAAGTGACTAGAATAAGTTGTTGTTGCTGTTGTTGTTTAAAGAGACTAGAGTAGCCAAGTGCTGTGGCACACACATGAAATGCCAGTACTTGAGATGCTGAGACAGGAGGATCGCAGGTTCACAGCCAGCCACAGCAACCTAGCAAGACCTGTTTCAAAATTAAAGATAATAAAAAGGGGATGGGGGTGTAGCTGGGAAGGTTCAATCCCCAGGACCAAAAAAAAAAAAAGAGACAGAGACTAGAATACATATATCTAAATTACTCTTTTGTTCAGAAATGAAGCCTAATGAAATTATATATTTATTCAACAAGGCCTTTTGATTCTTTTTGAATTCATCTTCAGAATTCTCTTCATAGCCAGTTTTATCACATTCAGACAAGCATTATAACCTTTTGTTATAGCTTTTTTTGAGGGGGGGAGGTGTACTGAGGCTGAATTCAGGGGCATTCTATCACTGAGCTACACCTCCAGCCCTATTTTTTTTTAATTTTGAAACAGAGTCTCGCTAACTTGTTAAGGGTCTTACTAAGTTGCTGAGGCTGGCCTCGAACCTGCAATCTTCCTATCTCAGCCTCAAAGTACTGAGATTACAGGTATGCCCCACTGTACCCAGCTCACATTTGATTTTTAACCCAGCCTCAGACATCTGATGCACCAAACTTGATTCATTTTGCCAGCACAGAGAATATTCAAAAGAACAGTTTACAGGTCTGATGACAATTACAAAGGGGAAGTTGAGAAAATGTTTTGAAAAATCACAGCATCATTTTCCATAAAAATGTATAAAACTTCCCATAAAAGCAACTTTGAGAGGGAAAGATTCAAAATATCTTATTTTTAAAGCATGTGACAGGCCCTGGTGGCACATGCCGTAATCCCAGTACTTGGTAGGCTGAGACAGGAACAAGGCAGGTTCGTGGCCAGCCTTAGCAACATGAGGCCACAGGAACTCAGTGAAATCCTGTTTCAAAATAAACAATAAAATAGGACTGGGAGTGTAGCTCAGAGGTAAGACACCCTTGGGTTCAATCCCCAGTACCACAAAAAAGAGAGAGAGAAAGGAAGAAAGGAAGGAAGGGAGGGAGGGAGACACAACTTGCTTCTCACAGATTTAAGGTGTATCCTTTGTTTCATGAAAGAGGATAGTGAGTGCTTTCTAAAGTGATCCAGTAAACTGTCTGAGTCATTTACACCTACTAAAGTCTCATCCCCCTAGCAACTGTTATACCTGGCTTCCTGCAATACTTGCCGCAGGAGCACCAGGACCCATGTGATTATGGTGCATTTTTAGAGAAAACACTGTTTCTTCTCTCATAACCATGTCAGAGTCCCTTTTTTTGTGTGTATGTGGTACTGGGGATTGAACCCAGGGGCATTTTAACTCCAAGCTACAACCCCAGCCCTTTTTTATTTTTTTATTTGGAAACAGAGTCTTGCTAAGTTGTTGAGGCTGGCCTCGAATCTGTGATCTTCCTGTCTCAGCCTCCCAAGTACTGGGATTACAGGTATGTGTCACCACACCCAGCTCAGAGTCCCTTTTATTTATTTATTTATTTTATTTATTTATTTATTTATTTTTGCGATACTAGGGATTGAACCCGGGGGCATTCTACCTCCTAGCTACACCCCAGCCCTAGTTTTTATTCTTTATTTTGAAACAGGGTCACTAAGTTGCAGAGGGCCTCACTAAGTAGCTGAGTCTCAACCTCCCAAGTACTGGGATTACAAGCATGCAGGCCACCATGCCCAGCTATTTTTCTTTTTTTCTTGAAATATGATTCCCTAAAGAACTGGTATCGTTTAAATCTCTATGGGATTGAAAGACTCTTTACCTTTGCAAATGTGGCAACAAGGAGCTTTCTCTACTAGTGGCCAGCCCGCCCCCCCTATTGCCAGCTCTGCATGAACAGAACTCACACTTTTCCTGGCTACAAGACTCTCCTCCCTTCTCCCTGGGAAATCAGGACTCCTATGCCCCATGCTGCTCTTCCCCACCACAGCTCAAGGCTGCCACCTACAGAAGGTTTTCATCCACTGGGCACCACCTGGGGGAGCGAGAAGCAGCTTAGATCAAGGCTGCCTTAGGGTCTGACAATGGACCCACTGGTAATTAGCACCTTTGCCTGCACACACAGGTTTAACTTTCTGTGTGGGAAATGCACCGATGACTACTAAAATAGGGATGCTGAGAACAGGAGCATGTGCTTTAGTTCTGGTCTCTTAAGAAAACCACAATGGTTTGAAAAGCATTGCAAACAACATGATATTTTATACAGAACAATTTCTTTTTAAACTGTGCTTCCTGCTTTATCCCAAAAAGAAAGACAGACATAGTGTGGAAAATCTACTGGAAATAAAATGATCTTCCCAACCATCCTTAGGACAACTGGTTCTCGGAGTCTGTAATTGCCCGACTATTAAAATCATGAAACACTCACAGCTAAATTAGTTTCTCCTTTTCCATTTACCCCGTAGGAGTGATCATTGACTCTGGAAGGAACAGCTAATCTACTGCTGATTAGAGCTCCCTCCAGTGACTCTCCTTCATGACCGCTTATGTAATTGAGAGGTACAAACCATCCAGCGGTCGTGAGAAAATGCAAAGGATAAATAGCCTTCGCTGGGACCGCTCATTTCAACCATCACCGACTGGTCAGCTCTTGTGAAGGACAAGAAGACACAGGCAGGCTCCTTCTCTGGGTTGCAGCTCAAAGGACTCCTAATGCAGAATTTCTTGTTCCCACAGTCGGAGGCACTGAACTAGAAAAATGACAGGGAAGAAAATCTTAATGATCAAATAAGCAGTTCACTGCCAGTCACAGAGGAGCCAGTATCTTCAAGTATGGGTTTTAATGAGAGGACCTTTTCATAATAAGGACTCAAAGAAGGGAACAGAAGACAAACCCCCAAATAGAAATGAACAAAGCTGTAATTAAGCTGTGAACTTTTGTTTTGTTTTGTTTTTTAACTATAATTCTCCTCTACTGCCCACTTAGTAAGGTTATAAACAAGGAAATCTAGTTAGCACTAGCCAAAAGACATGCAATTATTTCAGCTTACTTATTTTTTTAATTTCATTTCATTTATTGGTGCATTGTAGTTATACATTTTGATAAGTGTCAGAGCTGTGAACTTTTAAACTTAATTAATTTTGCTGGGCATGGTGGCACACACTTGTAGTCCCAGTACTTGGGAGGCTGAGACAGGAGGATCCGGGTTCGCAGCCAGCCTCAGCTACTTAGTGAGGCCCTCCGCAAGTTAGTGAGACCCTGTTTCAAAATAAAGAATAAAAAAATAGGGCTGGGGGTGTAGCTCAGAAGAAGAATGCCCCTGGGTTCCATCCCCAGTACCGCAAAAAAAAACACTTCTTCCTAATGTTTCTAATATGTATTACTCTAATCCTAATTCTTTTGAATTAGAGGCCTAAATGGAATTCTATCTGATGAGCTGGCAAGAGATTTTTCTGTGTTTCAGCACAGAAAATTCCTCAGAACTCTGACCTTTATGAAATAAGATATGAGTTATAGTGTTGAAGATGTAACTCAGTGGTAGAGCACTTGCCTAGCATGTGGGAGTCTCTGGGCTCAATCCCCAGCTCTACAAAAAAAAAAATTGCTAGGCATGATGGCACATGTCTATAATCCCAGTACTTGGGAGGCTAAAACAGGAGGATCACAGGTTAGAGGCTAGCCTCAACAACTTAGCAAGGCCCTCGGCAATTTAGTGAGACCCTGTTTCAAATTTAAAAGGGTTGGGGGTGTAACTCAAAGGTAGAAAGCTCAATCTTCAATTTAAAAAAATTGAGTTATACCACCACTTCAAGAATCTCCTTTAAATCTTGTCTAATTTAGCTTAAGATTCCTCTCCATGTTTGATATTTGACCAGCAGGAAGGAAAGAAGGAAGCATGGAAGAAGCTTCCTCAAATTTATTTTCAAATGAAAATATATATCCACTTGCTAGTATAGGCTCCATGTAAATATTATAACCACATCTTCATCATGCGAAGTTTTGCCTTTTCTTTATTCCAACCTAGAAATCATATCATTGCAATGAAGATTTCCTTCAGATTTCTACAGAGAACCCAAAATCCTGCTACCACAACCCAGTACAGCTACTTCTCTGTGCATTCTGCCAAGAAGAGAATCACAATTTCCAAGAATGCTGCTATTTTCTATTGCATTTGGTGAAGCTATAAAAACATTGCTTACTGGTTTGGTTAAATGGGAAACTGGAGGTGACGTTGACCAAGGTGCTACTGTCGCTTCAGGTGTTGTAAATGGAAGTGCATTTGGTTGTGAAATTATCTGACTTGGAATCTTCACCCAGTAGATTTTATACTTCTCAACAACTGTGGCTCTGAAATGCAGGACCAGTAAGATTAGACCAAACCTTGACTGTGGCCCATCATAATCGAGTCAAAACCTTAAAGGAAAAAAAAAAAAGTGAGGGGAATAAGCTAGGAACACACAGCTTGTCAAATCTCTAATGACTCTCTTCCACCCCCTCACTAGATGAACTTTTATTATTCACCCCCCTCATCCCTCTCTTTTCTTGCTTGTCTATTCTTTGGGCGTGTTAGCATCAGCCGTGAATGCCACACTCAAGGACTAAACTGCACAGATTTCTGCTCCTTGACATATAAAGACCATACTACTACTCATTTCACGGTGTCCTATTCACAGTCTTCCAAAGGACATGGCTGCGGGCAGCTAGAGCAAGGAGCTCTACAAAGGCTACAGAAACACTGTCAGCTCCCACTGGGGTCACATGCCTTTTTCACATTTCACAGAACACACTGGTGTAAAGCTATGTAACCGTATGTAGGGGGCCTGTAGACAAAGTTGAGCAGAAAATAAAGATGTGTCAAGATAGCAAGCTTTTCCTTAAAATATATGCCTCTAACACCACTCAGGAATCATCACGTGGCTTTATGACATTCCTTTTCCCCTCGCACAGGGTAATAAGGAAGAAGTACTCAGAATGTACCCCTGCACTTAGAGGCAGTGCAGGGCTTACTTTCTGGACAATCTAATCTGCAAGTTGTAACACTGCAAAAATTTATCCAAATTTCAGGACTGTGCTATTCATATTCTCATACTGAAATGAGAGCAGGTACTTTAGAAAGTATTACTCTGTGCACCACATACACTCAAGTATTAACTGCTGGCTCCTAGGAGTATTCAAGAAGCGCAACACTTCCATCATTCAGCAAATGTCTGGTAAGTGCCTAATCGATGCCAAGTCCTGGGTTAAGTACACACTAATGGAAAAAAAAAACAAAAATGCCAACCAAACTCATATCAGTAAGCTAATATCGTTACTATACCATAACTCTCGTATACAGGTGAATGGCCAATAGCATAAAAAATGGCACAAACCATTATGATTTCAATCATATTAGTTACAGAGATGTAAACTCTTCTACTCACAAAAACTGTATATGATTTGGGGCATTGCTTGGAGCATTCCAATAGACTTTAACATCTGTTTTTTTGGATGGACTTGTGTGGCTCACAGCTGATCCCTGAAATAAAACAGAAAACAACTACCATTTTGCCACCCAAGAGCTCAGCATGGCTGCCAAACACTATCATTCTGCAAAGTAATCTATCACTGTATGACCATGGTATCCTGTGAAGACAACTATATGTAGAACAAGGACTCAGGTACACAATAAATATATGTAGATTGGTTGGCAACATTTTAGCAGTTAGCTTTGTGAATGAAATAGAGTCTCCAAAATTTAAAAACTGGAAGGTACCTGCCTGTAGCCTGTAATCCCAGCTACTCGGCAGACCGAGGCAGGAGAATCATGGGTTCGCAGCCAGCCTCATCAACTTAGTGAGAGCCTGTCTCAAAATAAAATAGAAAAAGGGCTGGGGATGTAGCTCAGTGTTGTAAAGCACCTGTGGGCTCAATCCCCAGTACTACCAAAAAAAAAAGAAAGGAAAAGAAAAGAAACTGAAAAGAGTAGTAAATATTTGGTGTGTTAATACCAGAAAGAGGCTGCTCACTATTTCATTTCCACTATAAATTTATATTTCTTCCATTAATAGATATACATAAAATGTAGAAGATTCCTCAAAAGAAAAAAGAAAAACTTCCTGCCTCCAAATATGTAGTATGATATTTTAAAAATTACTTACTTTGAGGTACTCTTGTTTCCCATTTTTTCACTTGGCAAACTCCTACACATGCCTTAAAGCCTCGCTTAGAGATCACCTCCTCCAAGAAGATCTCCATCATCCCCTCCAGCCTGTGTGGGACTCCTGTGCTTTCCACTCAACCTTGGTATGCTCTAACCTATCACACTGTTCTGTTTGTATGTCTGTCCTACATCCATAGCTCTACTTTTGTGTCTTATCTTCTGTGTCCTTGTTCTACTGATGTGTAAGGCTATGAGTTCTTCAAGGAATAAGGGTAAGTAGTGTTCATCACCATCTTTCTTGTATCCAGGACAGTTCCTGTATAATAAATGTTTATTGAATGAATTAATTAATGAATAAAGGCTTCTGTCCTACTCTAGAATCCTATCTTCAATATTGAAACCCTTCAAAAATCAATATAGTAAGAGTCAATCTAGTCATAATTCCAGTACTTGGGAGGCTGAGACAAGGGGATTGCAGGTTCAAGTCCAAACTTGGCAACTTAGTGAGACCCTGTTTCAAAATAAAAAATAAAATAGGGCTGGGGGTGTAGCTCAGAGGTAGAATGCCACTGGGTTCCATCCCCAGAACTACAAAAAATAAAAAAATAAAGAAGAGTTAATCTGATATAAAACATCACAAACTATCAGCTCTTCAAGCTATTGCCCTATCTCTTCTAGAAGTCTGATGTGTAAACATATGTTACAAGTAAGTCAGGGGGAGAATTTGATCTTTGTGAATTCGTGTAAATGTCTGCAATATGTGGGTAATGTCATAGTTTATCTTGCAACCATCACCCCACAGTGAAAAGACCCCCAAGGAAACTAACAGAAGTAATTTTAAATTAGACACAAACCTGTACATCTTCACAAGTCAGAAGCTGTGACACTTGACTGTCTATCAGAGTGAAGGAGCCAACAGGAAGGCCACTCAGAGCCTCAGCATCACGGGCTTCTAAGAGGAAGCCTTTAAACGGTTGTCCTGACAAAGTAACTGAGGCAAAAAGACAAGTTAAAAGATTTACAAAGAGCCCAGAAAAGAATGTTTAGAGAAGACACATCACAGAATAAGGTGTGTGAGCCAGGCGCAGTGATGCACACCTGTAAATCTCAGTACTTGGGAGGCTGAGATAGAAGGATCACACGTTCAAGGACAGCATGAGGTAGCTTAGCCAGACCCTGTTTCAAAATAAAAAATAAAAAGGGCTGGGAGTGTAGCTCAGAGGTAGAACGCCCCGGATTTAATCCCCAGTTCCAAGAAGAAAAAAAAAAAAAAGAATGAGGTATATGTGTGCAAAACTACTCCTGGAGAGAAAAGAGTAAAAATCATACTATAGACAAACCACATCTAACGTGTGTTCCACAGGACATTCGCTCCATGAGATGAGCCACCCACGAGGGAGAGCCTGGGGGACCAAGGGCAGTCCACAGGGCTAAATCAGCATGTAACACTCTTTGAAAGAAAGTGCTTGTTTCTTTACTACAAATCCCTTGGGTTTTTAATATCCTACTGTGCAATGTAAAATTCTTAAGAGATGTATTATATATAACATACAGAGTTTTCCAAACCTATTTCTCCATATACCCTTTTTGTTAAAGAGTACCTGTTAATATTTTACATTTATAGAATTGCAGAGAACAAGAGTTTACAACATTTTTAGCAGTTACCCTACATTTTTCCACAAGAACCAGGGAGTCATAAGAGATTTCACTATTTCAAGAAAGACAAGAGTTAATTATATCTTAAACAAGATAAACTCTATTTTCTTCTACTGAGTTACTAGTTACTAATAAACATATATATTAAATAATGATAAAAAACATTTAAAGCCTGTTTTGAATACGGAATAGGTATACTACCTAAGTAATATGGTCATCTGTAATTAACAAAAAATGGGAAGTGTAAAATAAAGTATCTAACAAAAACAGGTGAATAAATAGATTTTAATGAAATGATCCATAATAAAGATGCAATAGACAGTAAAAGAATGGAACTCAAAATGTAAATAATCAGCCAGGCATGGTGGTGCATGCCTGTAATCCCAGTCCTTGGGAGGCTGAGACAAGAAGGCTCGCATATTCAAAGGAGAGCCTCAGCAAGTAGTGAGACTCTCAGCAACCTAGCAAGACCCTGTTTCAGAACAAAAAATTAAAATTTGGCTGGGGAGGGTGTAGCTCGGACAGAGGTAGAATTCCCCTGGGTTCAATCCCCAGTACCACAAAAAAATAAAATTAAAATGTAAATAATCATCCCAGCACTGTACCTTCGATCTGATCTCCTGGTCTGAAGGTCTCCTGACTCACTGCGATGCTGTGAACAGGCTCAGGCTGTGGGCTGTGACCATGTTGGGGAATCATTCCATGGCATGATTTTGTAACTCTTCCATTGGGATAATTAGCCACAGAAATAATGTGCAACACAAATACAAAGGCAGCAAGAGTACGTCCAGAAACCGCCATCTCAAAAAGATTAAAAGCACATCATTTTCAGATATAATTAAAATAAAATGTAAAAGCCTTCAAAACACAGAACGGTAATTCTAGATAATTACATGCTTTCAACGTCCAGCTATCCATATTCTCAAAATACATAATAAAAAGAATGTGGTATGTGAAGTCTGACCTGGGTTTGAATCTCAGCTCTTTCAAATACCAACTGTGATATTTTGGGCAAATCATTTAAACTCCCAATCTTCCTTACCTGAAAAATGAGGAAACTAAGACACCCCCCCCCTTCAGAGTATCTTTTGTGTGTGTGTGTGTGTGTGTGTGTGTGTGTGTGTGTGGTACTGGAGATTGAACCCAGGGGAATTCTACCTTGGAGCTATACCCAAGGTAGAATGCCTCCAGCCCTTTTTATTTTTAATTTTGAAATAGGTCTCACTAAATTGCTAAGGCTGGCCTCGAACCTGCAATCCTCCTATCCCATCCTCCCAAGTACTGGGATTTCAGGCATGCACCACCATGCCTGGCTTCAAAATGTCTTAGTAAAACAAAGATACAAAGCTGGGCATAGTGGCACATGCCTATAATCCCAGTACTTAGGTGGCTGGGATGGGGGATCGCAGGTTCAAAGCCAGCCTCAGCAACTTAGCAAGACCCTCAGCAACTCAGCGAGGCCCATTTCAAAATAAAAAATAAAAAGAACTGAAGGTGTAACACAGAGGTAGAATACCCCTGGGTTCAATTCCCAGTACCATAAATTAATTAATTAACTAATTAATTAACTCATTCTATTAATAATTAGTTAGTTAATTAATAGAAGATATAGCCCAAATAAAAGATAGCTTTCATTAGTATGATAGGAAAATAAACTAGTCCAATATAAGTTTTTCTCCACTTTGTCTAAGAAAGCTTCAAGAAATGTCTCTTCTGGACTTAAACATCATTACCTGAATAAATTCTGGTATGACTTCTCCCAACTTCCTATTCAATTAATCATAATAATGAAATGGATAATTTAATTTGCAATACTAGAAACTGAAGAAAACAGATCACCAAGTGCAAGAGACAATATTTCTATTACCTATAATTCCAGATATTTCTGAGTTAGGAAACAAGAACAAGCATCAGAACCAAATCTGGATATGAAAGAAACGTGGGAATTATCATATTGGCAATATGAACAATTATGGTTCAGATGCTCAGGTCTCTAATGGATAAAGTGGACTGCACGTAAGAATGGATGAGCAAGGTGAGCAGAGAGGGACCAACCAAAAGAAAATGCTAGCAACAAAAATGAAAAATTAGCAGGGCGTGGTGGCATACACCTATAATCCCAGTACTTGGAAGGCTGAAACAGGAGGATTGCAAGTTCAAGGCCAGCCTCAGCAACTTAGCGAGACCCTGTTTCAAAATTTAAAAATGAAAAAAAAAGAAACAATGCCTTTGATGGGCTTATTGGGTAGACTAGATAGCGAATGTCAAATATCAGAGGAAAGAATCAAATATCACATATCAGAAGAAAGAATCTCTCAGCTTGAGGATATCTCAAAAGAAATCACCAAACTAAAAAACAATGGGGAAAAAAATATCCAAGAAGAGTGGGACAACTTCAAAAGCTGTAACACACATGTAATGGGAATTTCAGAAGAAAAGAAAGGAACAGAAGATTTATTTGAAACAATAATGACTAATAATTTTCCCAAAATAATAATCAGATACCAAACTGTAGATCCAAAAGCTTAGACAACACCAAGAGGGGTAAATAATAAAAAAAAACTATAACTAGGTTTATGTGATAGTTAATTTACATGTCAACTTGCCTGGGCTAGGGAATGCCATGATAGCTGATCAACATTATTTCTGGGTGTGTCTGTGAAGGTGTTTCTGGAAGAGATCAGCATTTCAGACTGAATAATGAAGATCTCCTCACCAGGGCAGGTGGGCATCATCTGCCCCAGTGGAACAAAAAGGCAGAAGAAGGGTGAATTTGCTCTTTTCTTGAGTTGGGATATTGAAAATGGTTGATTATGCAGGGCATGTAATCCAGTACTTGGTAGGCTGAGACAGGAGGATCACAGGTTCAAATCCAGCTTCAGCAACTTAGGCCCAAAACAACTTAGTGAGACCCTTTTTAAAAATAAAACAGGGCTTGTAGGATGTAGCTTGGAGGTAGAATGCCCCTGGGTTCAGTCTCCAGTACAGAAAAGAAGGAAGGAAGGAAAGAAGGGAGGGAGGGAGGAAAAGAAAATGGTTGATTACTATAGGAAACAAAATATTTAAGAAAATTGCTAAAAAGTAGATAGGAGCCAGGCATGGTGGCGCACACTTGTAATCCCAGTACTTGGGAGACTGAGACAGGAGCATCACAGGTTCGCGGCCAGCCTCAGCTACTCAGTGAGGCCCTCCCCAACTTAGTGAGACCCTGTTTCAAAATAAAGAATAAAAAATAGGGCTGGGTGTATAACTCAGAGGTAGAATGCCCCTGGGTTCAATCCCCAGTACTGCAAAAAAAAAAGAAAATACCACAAACAAGGGCAAAAAGGGAAGTCTGCCATGTCACCTTCTGTGTTCTTTGTCGAAAGTTGACTGTTCAATGTAAAGTTCTATTTTCTTTACAAAGACTAATGACTTTTCCAGTTAGTGGTTTAAGGAATAACTTTTTAAATTTATTAGTCAACCTATATCAACAAACAAACTCCTATTCCCTTTTCCTATACTATATTACATATTATAATATTGCATAATACTTATATAATTTCTTTCTTGTGTTTGGTACTGGGGATTGAACCCAGGGGCATTCTACCTCTGTGCTACACCCCCAGCCCTATTTTCTGTTTTTTATTTGGAAACAGAGTCTCACTTAGTTGCGGAGGGCCTCACTAAGTAGCTGAGGCTGGCCGCAAACCTGCGATTCTCCTGTCTCAGCCTCCCTAGTACTGGGATTACAAGCATGCGCCACCATGCCTGGCCTTATATAATTATATAATATATAGGAAAAGGAAACAGAAGATAGACATAAAAATATTTAAGCTAAAATTACAGAATATTGATAATAAACTATTATATGATGAGGTCACCTTTAATCATAGGAAAAACTCCTACCAATTATGTATACTTTCTTAAATTGTCAATATTTGTTCTACAATGTGTATTATAAAACAGAAGAGGCCGGGTGTGGTGGCGCACGCTTGTAATCCCAGTACTTTGGGAGGTGGAGACTGGAGGATCCAGGTTCGCGGCCAGCCTCAGCTCT
>PVJS01023961.1:0-29102 GCA_004027185.1 Glis glis
TTTTTTTTTTTTTTTTTGCAGTACCAGTGATTGAACGCAGGGGCGTTCTACCTCCGCGCTACGCCTCTGGCCCTATTTGTTATACTTTATTTTGAAACCGGGTCTCACGAAGTTGCGGAGGGCCTCGCTAAGGAGAGAGAGAGACAGGGAGAGAGAGAGAGAGAGAGAAAGAGAGAGAGAGAGAGAGAGCGATAGAGTGCGCTGAGGCTGGCTGCGAACCCGGATCCTCCGGTCTCCGCCTCCCAAAGTACTGGGATTACAAGCGTGCGCCACCACGCCTGGCTCATGTTATATTCTTGATTAATAAAACCACAAAGAAACAAAAACTACACAAGACCCCTCCACCAAGTCTCACCTTGGTATGATTTAAATATACACACTTCTTAAACCAGTTTTAATATCACACAAGTGGCTCTTACATCTATAGTGAAAGAAAACAGGTAGCTAAGAAAGGCTCCACTGAGCCTCTGGGCTGCTGCCGGGGTCCCAGGAAGGCCTATAGCCCAGTCCTGGGCAAGTTTGGCCACGGTGAGAAGAGCTGGAGAAGACCACCCACCCAAGTTTCCAGAGAGGTATAGGCATCTCTGGGCTCTCAGAACCATGGAACCAGGGAAATTCTCTTCAATCCCTGTTCATTCGTCAGGGTCATCCCGCAGGACAGTGAGGAAGCGCTCACCTCCCTCGCAGAGCAGGCTGTGCGCGCCTCGACACAGAGCCAGCCAGGCTGGCCCCTGCGGCTCCTGGGTGCTCACCAGGGGCAGGAGTTCAGCCATCAGCACCTGGGGGCAGCGCAGGGCCAAGGTTTCAGGGGCCCTGTCCTGCAGCTGGCACAGGCTTCCCCACTCCAGCCTTCCCTGCAGAAGCTCCACATATCTGGCACCCAGCCCACAAACAGGCTTGGAGGCTCACATATCCCCACCCCCCAGCCCTCCTCTTGTGAGGCTGAGCCCTCACGAGGCTCCAGTGCCAGTCCTCGGCACTGGCTCCACAGGTGCCCAGTGGCGCATCCCCACCTGTTGCTCTGGAAGTACCTTTTCCAGGTGGATCTGCTGGTCCAGCATGGCTACCCGCAGCCTCAGGGCTGCCAGGGTCTGCAGCTCCTGGGTGCTGGAGTAGAGAAGGAGCTGCGGGCTCCAGGAGGGATCTGCTCCGCCTCCACAGGGAACTGAGGCCTGCGGGGGCCTCCCCACAACACATGGTCCTGGTGACTGTTCTGTCGCCTCTATGATAACAGGAGGTGCATGGTCTCTTGGGGTGACAACCGTGCCCAAGCCCCAGCTCCATTCATGCGCCAGCACCTGGCTCTTGGGGCACTCTCTATCAACTCGCCTTGCCTTTTTTGTTTTGGTATTTTGTTTTTTGGGGGGATTGAACCCAGGAGGTATTCTACCTCTGAGCTATACCCCCAATCCCTTTTTTTAAAAAATTTGAAACAGTGTCTCACTATATTGCTGAGGGTCTCACTAAGTTGGTGAGGGTGACCTTGAAACTGTGGTCCTCCTGTTTTAGCCTCCCAAGTACTAGGATTATAGGCCTCCCCCCAATTTTCAGTACTGGAGATTAAACCCAGGAGCACTTTATCTCCAGGGCTACACTCTCACCCCCTTTAAGGGGTGCAAAGCTGGGCTTTCAGAACAGCATGGCCTGTGGCGGAGTGTGGTGGGCCTAGCTTGCTGTACCAGGGAGTCCTTTGAAGAGTCTCCCTTTGCCGCCTGAGTTTCTTTACTGTACTTATGCGTGACTCAGACTGACTTTGTTTTTTTTGTTTGTTTGTTTTTGCGGCACTGAGGATTGAACCCAGGGACATTCTACCTCAGAGCTACACCCCCAGGCCTATTTTATTTTTACTTTGAAACAGGGTCTCACTAGGTAATGAGAGTCTCACTACTTGCTGAGGCTGTCCTTGAACCTGTGATCCTCCTGTCTCAGCCTCCCAAGTACTGGGATTACGGATTACAAGTGCACACCACAACACCCGGCTGACTTTGTTTTTTGACAGATGATAGATCTTCACTCAAATTTTCAAGCAATTAAAAATGTAAAGGTTGCCGGGTGTGGTGGTGCACGCGCTTGTAATCCCAGTACTTGGGAGGCTGAGAAAGGAGGATTGCAGGTTTGAGGACAGCCTCAGCAAGTAGTGAGACTCATTAACCTAGCAAGACCCTGTTTCAAAATAAAAATAAAATAGGGCTGAGGGTGTAGCTTGGAGGTAGAAAGCCCCATGGGCTCAATCTCTAATACCAAAAAGAAAAAAAAAAGTTTAAAAAGTAAAGGTAGCAGGGTGTGGTGGCACACGCCTTTATGTAATCCCAGTACTTGGGAGGCTGAGACGGGAGGATCACAGGTTCAAGATCAGCCTCAGCAACTTAGCGAGACCATTTAAAAATAAAAAAAAGGACTGGGGATGTAGTTCGGAGATAGAATGCCCCCGAGTTCAATCCCTAGTACCCAAAAATAAAATAAATAAAATAGGGTTGGGGGTGTAGCTCAGAGGGAGAATGCTGTGGGTTCAATCCCTAGCAACACACACACAGGAGAAAAGCTCCATGAGTCACCACCTGCCAGCATCTCTGATTCTGATTCACTGCTTTTTCAGTAACTGGGTAAATAAGCAAACTGCTCAGTGATGAGGTTGTCAGGGTGGGGATGTTGCTGAGCAGTTGAGGATGGCTGGCTGGTCCCACAGGACAACTGGTGAGAACCTAGCACACCCTGGGGTGTGGTGGGAAGGGCCTGCCTGCCTCTGGTCCTGGGACTGGTCATCCTTCCTTAAGCAACAGGCACGGTGGGTTAAACTGCCCCAACCCTGGTCTAGACCTCCGCACAGGTAGTGGCTGGGGCCGGGCCTCACCTGCACGCAGCGCCTCCAGCCTGTGGAGACACTGCCTGACGATGGTCTGCAGCCCCTCCAGGGTGAGCAAGCTGCGGTACTCCTGCATCCAGTCAGCTGGAGCTATGCAACAGTTGGGGAGGGAAGGCTGGGTTCATGTCAGTCCTGAAACCCTCCATGCAACCTGTCCTCCACACCCCTCCCGAGCCCCAGTCAGGGCCCACTGACCAGCAGACAGCTCCTCCTGCATGCGTAGTCTCAGCTGCCCGCAGGCTTTCTGCAGACGCCGGGCCTCCACCTCTATCTCCAAGGCACTGAGTCTGGGGCAGGGTGAGCCTGACTGGATAAGGGTCAGGAAAACTCCCCTGCATCCAGGCCCCACCCACCCACCAAGGATGGGGGTATGGGAAGAGGCTCTGGCCATCCCATGCCGGCTCCTCCTCAAACCTGCCAGGTTGAGCCAGGAGCATCCCCTCCCTCCACTCCTGCAAGTCAAATGAGGATACAGCCATCTGCATCTTCTGGAGGAAGTGGCTTTTGGCGGCACTGGTGGCACCTGTGGAGTCACTGGTCTGTGCAGAGTTGAGCTGGGCCCACAGGCTGGGATATGCACAAGGGCACCCCAGGAACCAAAGAGGAATGTGGTTATTCTCCCCTGCTGTAGGGGGCTGGGAGGTAGTCTACAGCCAGGGTGGGCCCCAGGCCGGGTGTCTGTCTCCGCTAAGTTGCCAGTAAGGGCATCCAGAGGGCACTGACCTGGACAAGGGAAGAGCTGACCTGCTCTAGGAAGTGCTGAGAGAGAATTTAAGGAAGGAAAGAGGAGGTGGCAGTGACTGACAACTGTGGCTGGTAAGAGGCTTAGGTGCCTGTTCTGTACCAGGCATACTGCCTGGTACAGAGGCACCTGAAAGGGGCTACCTGGCTTTACCCGCACCACACCTCTGTGAAGTCAGACCTGTCACTGTTGCCTCCACTCTCCACCTGGCAGAGGGAAGACAGACTGGGACTTGGAGTTGCCGAGTATCACGATCAGGTCTTGTAGCTGCTCAGTGGCTGAGCAGAGTGGCATGGGGCCCCAAATCTCACTGAGCCCAAGGCAACTACAGCAGTTCTAGCTGGACAGACTCTGGGGTGCACAGTGATCCTGCCCACCAAAGAAAGGAGAAGGACCTGCTGGAAAGTCTCTCCCACACGGCCCCAAGCTGGTGATGTTTTCCTGGTCTTTCTCTGGCCCTCCCCAGCCTTACCGGGAGTTCTGGGAAGCGGCCTTCCTGAAGGCCACGGGCAGCTGCAGCAGGGTCCTGTCAGAGAAGCCAGTGTTCATCTCACTCAGGGGGCTGCCAGTCCTGCTCCCTTCTCAGAGCTATCAGGGGTGAGACTTCTCGCCCCCCTCCCTCACCAGCCCCATTCTTGTGGTACTAGGGATTGAACCCAAGGGTGTTCTACCTCTGAGCTACACCCCCAGCCTTGTTTTATTTTTGTTAACAGGGTCTCACTAAGTCGTTGAGGGCCTTGCTAAATTGATGAAGCTGATCTTGAACCTACGATCCTCCTGTCTCAGTCTCCCAAGTACTGGGACTATAGGCATGTGCTACCATGCCTGGCTCCAGCTCATTCTTAGTCAAGTCTCCAGAAAGGCATGGGAGCCGGCCTAGCCAGTACCGCCCTGGCAGAGAGAAGAGGGCTCCATGAGCAGACTGGGCCTTCCAGAGCTCAACTGGAACCCCTGGGCTGGGTGGATAAGTGGGTAGCCAGCTGCTCCACTCTGCCAGCTGCAGAGCATGAGCCTCCCGGGGCAGCACACCAGGGCTTCCAAATGCAGTTCAATGCCCTGCCCTCTCTGTACCCCAAGCCCCAGACTTCTGATGCTGGCTGGGGTCTGAGCAGGTAGTGATAGCCATTTCTCCAGTGAGGGTCTTGGAAACCTAAACCTACCCCTTCTCCTTGAGTGTGAAGGTTTCTGTGTCTGGAGGAACAGCTGACGGGGCTATCTGTTGGTCCCTGAGGTCTGGTCCATGGGTGGTGGTGGTTCGGGCTTTTGTCCTCATATGGGCCCCATTTCCCACTGACAGAAGCCTGCGGTCAGGGTGGTCCTCGGCAGGCACTGTGGCCTGGTGGGTGCCCTTGGTGAGTCTTGCCCTAGATGCAGGCCTGCCAGCTCTGCCTGAGGCCTGGGGTGGGGCTGGGGCAGTGGTGCCGGGAGAGGCAGCAATGGACCCAGACTTCGTGCAGGAGGTTCTGTCTCTTTCTCCTGCCTTAGAGATGCCTTTCCGTACCCGTAAGGCCTTCTCCAGTGCCTGGGTGACAAGCTCCAGCTCCTTGAGGTCTTGGGGGCTTGGTGTGCATGCTGTGAAAGCCAAGAAACATGCAGAGGTTCCTCCCCACTGGCCCAGGATGCCAAAGACAGGCCAGTGGCTGCACCTGGAGAAGGTGGGTGACCGAGGTTTACCTGAGGAGAGGTCTTCTTCGTTAGTTTCTGGCCCTGGAGGTGGCTCCGGAGCCGGGATCTCGGCTGGTTCCCTGCAAAGACAGGGCAGCCATGGCCCTAACAGACTCCACCCCGCAGCAGCCCCCCAGTCTCGGAGCCTGCAGGGTAAGGGGGGTGGCACTGACAACCGGCATCTCAGAAGCGGGCGGCGGGTCCCGGCTTCCCAGCCCCTGGGGCCCTGCACGATTCCGAGGCGGAGGGAGGGCTGGCCAGGAGGTCCCGGGGTCCGCGTACCAGGCCCGCAGCAGCCGCCGGGAGACGCGGAGGCTCTGCTCCAGCTGCCGCTGCCGCTCTGCGCAGGAGTCCAGGGCGCCCTGAAGCTCGGCCATCAGCCTAGGGGGACGCATCGACGGCTCAGCACCCCGACCGGCCTCAGGCTCCGCACAGCCCCGCTCCCTCCCGCCGCGGGGACCCACCGGCGACCGCAGTCGGCGGGCAGCATGACCGCAGCTCCGCTCCCGGCGTTTGCCGCCGCCGCCGGACCGCTCCTTCCGGGAAGAGGACCGCCCCTTCCGGCCGGGCTACCCAATCCCCGCGCCCAAGCCTCCCCCCACCCCCGTCCCCTGAGGACTCGGGCTCAGAGCTGGACTCCCGAGCTGGCCTCCAAGAGCCGACCCGAGCCCGGGTGACTCCCAGGCGCCTGGGTTGAGTAACTGGGCAGACGGAGGCGCTGTTCCCAGGGATCGTGAACTGTTCACAGGGCACCTGTGATCGGTTAATGTTTGGCTTTACGTCTTGATCTGTCCTTCTGGATGGCACTCTAGAGCAGGGACGAGCCGTCTTGCTGGCCTTGGGACCCCTAGCACAGGGTCAGGCACATTGACGAGATGAGAATGACACGTTAGCTGTAGAGGCTGTCCTCGAACCTGCAGTCCTCCTGTCCCAGCCTCCCAAATACTGGGATTAGAGGTGTGTGCCTCGGTGCCCCGCACAAAATGACATGTGTTAGGATCAGGGACAAAGGGCGATGAAATGTGCACTTTTTTGGTGGGGGTGAAGTAATGACATCCAGGGAGGTGTCAGGCACCTGGATAGGGGGGAATGAAGCCCAGGAGGCCCAAGCGCATGGTGCACATGGAACAATGGGCCTGGCAAGATGCCCCAGGTTGGGGCAGGCTGTACATGGATAGGAACAGATGAGCAATGGATAACGGATGGGGAAGTGGCGTCCAGAGAAGGGCCCCCAGGGGGAAGAGCAGGGCAGTGCCCCAGGAAGGGGCCATGGGCCAGCACTGCTGCCTAGGTGTGGGCAGCATTCATGGGATGGGGGTGGGGGGTTCAGTGACTTAGGGACACCTGGGGTAACTGGGAACAGATGCTGCTGGGAGGATTTGAGGAGGGTAGCAGGGCCCAGTAGAATTGGAGACAACAGGAATAAATGAATTCAAACCTCTGAGGGGCCAAGGAATCTCAGGTGGTAGATGGTAGAGGGAAGGCAAGCCCAGAGGGAGAGCTGTTTCTTTTTATTTCGGTACTAGGGATTGAACCCAGGGGCATTCTGCCTCCAAGCTACACCCCCAGCCCTATTTTTTATTCTTTAATTTGAAACAGGGTCTCACTATAAGTTGCAGAGGGCCTAAGTAGCTGAGGCTGGCTGCGAATCTGCAATCCTCCTGTCTCAGCCTCCCAAGTACTGGGATTACAAGCGTGAGCCACCACGCCCAGCTTGGGAGGGTGTTTAAATATGGATAAAGAATATACGACCCAGGGAAGGGGAGCCGAGTGTGCCAGAAGGGGAAGGGGGCTGGAACCCAGGCAGCAGGGACTGTGCTTTCTGGTGGGCTGTAGGCATCGCTGCCTCTGTGATTGTCTGTGAAGGGGGGCAGGGGAAAGGCTTCAGTTTGAAGGCACTGGGGTGACTCTTGGACTTTGGGAAGAAGAGGGAGACACCCACACCACAGTCCCAGGTGCCCCCTGGAGCTGGGAGAAGGCAGAGAACTTAGTCTGTCCAGAGATGAGATTTTGATGAGTGAGACCAGGGACAAGGGATGAGGCAGTCAAGGGATGCGTATCACTCCTACGCCACTATCCGCATCACATTTAATCCTCACAACACCCCTGTGAGGTAGGTATTATCACCCCATCTTACAGATGAGGAAACTGAGGCTCACACATGCCCAGGGACACACAGTAGAAGACACACAGGTCTACAATTCCAACACCTGGGTTTTCCTCCCCCCAACCATGCCCCAGCCAGGGTGGTCAGTTCTCTTACAGTAGCAAAAGACAGCTACCACGGGGCATCAACACGCACACATGCACACACGCAGCAAAGCGACCACTGAGCCAAATCCCCTTCCCCTGTACTTCTGGTTCAAGAGCATTTGGGGCACAGGCCAAGTGGTTCTTACATTTGAGAGGAAACTAGTGTGCCCTGGCAGGGTTGGCTGGCCAACAGCCCAGGGACTGTTGGAGCTGCTGCCTGAGACTCACATGCATACTAGGCAAGTAACTCCATCACTGAGTACTCTATGTCCCCCAGCCCTGCCACTTTCAAAGCAGGGGACCAAGTCTCTGTGGCCAGCATGAAAGCACAGGTGATGTTCTTTCTTCCCACAGAATCGAAGCAGATGTGCACTTATGATCATCCAGGGGCAAGCCCTCTGACTTCTCTCTCTTGGTTATTCCAAGTGACTTTTCAATTTTTTTCTTGGCTAACCTCTCTGGAAAACTCCTTTTTGCACAGTGCCAGGACAGCACCAACGGGATAGTGCCACATTTTCTTTTTTTTTTTTCCATTGCAGCCTAGATAATTTCTTGTTTTCTTATTTAATACCCTCTATTTTATTTCTATTTATTTATTCATTTATTTTTCTGGTACTGGGGTTTGAACCCAAAGACATTCTACTTCAGAGATATACCCCCAGCCCTTTTTAGTTTCTGTTTTTGAAACAGGGTTTTGATAGGTTGCAAAGGCTGTCCTCAAACCTGCAATCCTCCTGTCTCAGCCTCCCAAGTACTAGGATTATAGGCGTGCGCTACCAGGCCTGGCAATACCCTTTACTTAAAATTTTTCATCTTGAAGATGGGTGTGAGAGGCTGAGACAGGAGGATTGCAGGTTTGAGGACAGTCTCGGCAAATAGTGAGACTCTTATCAACTTAGTGAGACCCTGTTTCAAAATAAAAATAAAATAGGGTTGGGGGGTTGTAGCTCAGAGGTAAAATACCCCTAGGTTCAATCCCCAGTACCACCAAAAAAAAAAAACACAACTTTTTTTTTCATCTTGGAAGAAGACAGAAATCTAGAAATAAAGATGGGAAAAGAATGGTCCAGAATTCAGTGCAGAGAAACGTTCACATGGAGATCATAGAGACACAGACAAACCACTCAGGGAGCAGGGACATGTTTTCTAAAATGAACTGAAAGTGCTGGAGGGAGAGGGCGTGGGCCTCGGCTTCAGGATCCCATGCCTGGCAGTCATGCTGCAGTCTGCACGGATGTGCGGGGACACAGGTTCCCTCACCATGGGACCCACTGCCCAGAAGGAAATGGAGATCCTGTGCACGCCGAGGTAGGTGAGGGACAGGGGTGTTCTCAGAGCTGTGACCTTCCTGCTGGGGCCCAAAACCAGACAGATGCCAGCAGGGGCTTGAGCTGTGGCAGGCTGTGTGGGTCACACAGATTCTGAGTATGAAAGCTGTTGGGTCCTGGCATGGGGCTCAGTGGGGGTTGGGAAGACCAGGACACACACAGGCTTAGGCTTCCAGAGACAGTGGGACAGAGGAGAGCACAGAGGACGGGTGTGGCATGATTACTTTGAACACATGGTGTGGCATGATTACTTTGAAGCTAAACTTCCCAAGGAGAAGCAGCTAAGTTTTCAGTCTGATCTTGACATTTTGATGGCTCAGATGGGACTTGCCTGGAGAAGGAAACTCAGTGCCTACAAGATGTCCCTCTGTTCTCTCTGCAGTAGCCACCCCAGGTCTGCACAGTGCCCATCCACAGTGCCCCATCCCTCCTAGCTACAGTAAACATTCACTGTGGCAAACAGCTCACACACACTCACAGCTTCAGGAAGCCCAAGTTTGTGTCCTTGTCACTGTGTGTGGATAGGTTCTGCCGCTTCATCTGTTGCTGGGGAGCACTGCTCCCTGGGGGGGTGGAGGGACGACATTGTAAACATGACTTCTTGGCCTGATGGTGGCAAGGCTGTGTGTCTGAAGTGCTGCCCGGGGACAGCATTGAGGTAGATCGGGGAGGGCCCCCCGAGCCGTTGTCCACTGAGTTTGTGGGACTCGCGCTGCTGACGGAGGAGTACCCCGAGGTTGTGATGTCGTTGCCGGTCTCCTTTCTGTTGCAGAGAATGGGCCTGGGCCCTAGAGTTGGAGGTGTCTGGGGGCCTGGTGCCTGGCACCCCTTCTCCTCTGGGCAGGCCTCCTCATCGCTCGATTCTTGGCAGCAGTGCTGTTCAGGGTTCAGGTAGACTACAGTGACATCGAGGACACCACTAGGAGCTGTCACTGTGGGAAATGTCAGGGGGAGGAGGAGAGAGGTTATGCCACAGCCTGAGCATCAGAGGTGACCCTCTGTCCAGCGAGGACCTAGGAAACCCAGGCTCCAGCTCTTGGCCAGGACAGTTTAAAATATCCTGTGCCAGGCCAAACATTCCTGCCTGGCTCAGGTCCTTGTATCCCTCAGGTGAGAGCTGTGGGTGACCTGCCTTTCTCAAGCTGGGAAGGATGCCCACCCCAAGTCTGAGTGTGATGGAAGGTGACAGCACACTAGCCATCTGACGCCTCGGTCCCCTGGTGGACTGAGGGCCCCTCCTGCAGCCTGTGGAGGGGCCCACATACACTACATGGACACATTTCAATGTTCTAGAGAGAGCTAATCAGAGCCAGGTGTGGTCGCACACACTTGTAATTCTAGTACTTGGGAGGCTAAGACAGGAGGAGCAAAGGTTCAAGGCCAGCCTCAGCATCTTAGCAAGACCTCATTTCAAATTAAAAAAATTAAAAGGGCCAGACATGGTGGTGCATGCCCATAATACCAGTACTAGGGAAGCTGAGGCAAGAGGACTGCAGAATCGAGGCCAGCCTTGGCAACTTGGCGAGACTGTTTCAAAATAAAAAATAAAATAGAGCCAGGTGTGGTGGCCCATGTCTATAATCCCAATACTTAGGAGGCTGAGACAGGAGGATCACAGGTTTGAGGATAGCCTCATCAAGTAGTGAGATTCTCATCAACCTAGTGAGACCCTGTTTCAAAATAAAAATAAAATAAGGCTGGGGGTGTAGCTCAGAGGTAGAATGCTCCAAGTTCAGTCAGCCTCCAGTACAAAAAAAAAGAAAGAAGAGAGCTAATCGGGAACTTTGTACAATGGCCCTATCAGTCCTTCAACAAACAGACCCAGATGGAACTGGGCACAAGATTGGGCTAAATCATATCTCTCCCTGTGGGGTGGGAGACCCCACCCCACCCTGAGCACCTCCACTCTCATGCCCCCTCTGTCTGGACACACTCTCCAGCAGGTAGGGACACGGCACCAGCCAACCTGACCCTCGGCGCCAGCGACCTCCTACGCGACGTCCCTCAGTGCAGTCTGGCCCCGCACTCACCGTCACCCTCCTTCTCGCCCTCACTCTCCTGGTCACCCTCGTAGCCAGAGCAGCAGTCCAGGCTCCAGTCCAGGAAGCTGCCCAGCAGTGTCTCCTCCTGGCTGGACAGCTCCGCTGTGGGGGTGGTGACAAAGCTGCCCCTGTCCTCCTGGAGGCTGTTCTCCCGCTTCCTGTGAGGTGGAGAGAGCCCAGAGAGCCCCGGTCATGGGCAGCAGCGTTGGAGGACAGAGCGGCCCTTGCACCTGCCTCCAGCACCTGCCAGCCCTGGGAAGCTGTGAGCATCGGAAACGCCAGCGAAGCGAGAACCGAGCAAGCCCTGGAGGGAAGGGTTGAGCTGGCCTAGGTGCTAACCCCAGCTCGCCCTGGTCAGCTGTGGGGCCCTGGATCCATTTGGCCCCTCTGGACACCGAAAGGACAATGCCACTCTCCAGGGTGCAGGTTACACAAGGCGAAGGCAGTGTGTGGCCTGATACCTGGCAAGGACCACACAAAGCAGCCTTTCCTCAGGCAGTGGTAACCCGCTGCCCACCTGGGCTCAGGCCTGGGGAGAAGCCGCCACCCTGCTGAGCCCTGTGCTTACTGACCCCGGATGTGGGTAGAACCACCCCAGTGTCACCTGGGGTATCTCTCTCAGAAGTCTGAGAGACTATAGGGGCCTCTGCTCTTAACACAGTGGGGCTGGGCACATGGTAGCGGCCGGGGACCCCCCTCTCAGGGCACAGGTGTGTGTGTCTGTCTGGGTTTCCCTCAGGGGGGCCTACATTCTGTGGAAGGCACCGAGGTGCACCTCAGGGAGAAAGCAGCAGGACCAGGCGCTCAGGCTGCTGTGGATCTGTGGCTTCTACAGGGCTCCCCAAGAGCTCAGGGGCCTGTGGCCAGGTACCTGCTCCCCACAGAACACTTGCAGGTGGCCCTGCCTGGCCCTGAGCTTTGACAGCAATGGCCCAGCCACCCAGTCCCTGCCCTCAGGAAGCTCAGTGGTGCACAGGGCACTGAGACGTCATAGAGGCAGGGTGGGCAGCACATTTGGGTTTTGTAAGATCAATAGGAGTTCTTCGGGTGGGTAAGGTGGGTAGGGGAAGTTATTCCAGGAGGCACAGCCGGAGCACTGATTGGAGACAGGGGAAGATGGGAATAGATGCAGGCAAAGAGGGAGGGAGAGACAAGCGGAGGGAGGGCAGTGATGAGGACCTTACTCAGGTGACAACTCAGGGCGAGAGCGACTGCAACGTCACGGAGCAGAGCAGCCCAGGGTAGCACAGGATGGTGCAGGCAGGGCCCAAGCCTGAGCTGGGACCAACTGCGCTCAGACCACCTTTCCTCAAAGAGAGCTGGGATAATGCAAGAGGCCATGGCCTTCGAGAAAGGAGAGCGGGGCTGGGAGCAGCAGGCTCAGGAGCAGGCCTGGCTTTAACCCAGGTTCTTTTTCCGTAGGCTCTGCAGCTTTTCTGCGTGAGCCGCAGGAGCCCTCAGACGGCTGCAGCGTCAATGAAGGAACTGCGACCCCGCAAGCAGGGGCCAGCATTCCATCACACCGTCACAAACCAGGGTCCCACTCACCGCTTGGTCCTCCTCCCGGAGGGAGAGCTGAGGAAGGCGTGGATTTCTCCTGTGCTGAGGAAGGACGGGGGCTCTGGGCTCTCCTGTTTCACTCCTAACGCCGCACACAGCTGGCTGTAGCTCAGCACCTGAGGGGAGGCCGGAGTCAGTGAGAGTGAAGAGGCACCCATGGGTGGGGCAGAGGGACTGAGGGCAGGTGAACCCCCACCCCACCCCGTGTCCCCCTCAGACACCCAGGCGAAGGGGAGGGGAGGCACCTCTTCCTGGCTGATTTCTTCATAGCGCTTGTCCTCAAATCGCTGCTTCACGGCGGTGAGAGAGACTTGCCTGTAGTCCTTGGGGGCGTCATCATGGAAGCTGGAAACGGACACAGAGGTGAACACATGAGCAACCCCCCTCCCAGTTTTAGTCTAACTCCCTGAACAGAGGGGACGATAAGCTTTCAAAACCAGCCAGAGATGAGGATGCTAACAGTGGGGTCACTTTGGAACACAGCCTGGCAGCTCCTCGTATGGTTAAACAGAGTTTCCATAAGACCCAGCCATTCCATCCTCAGAACATCTACCCAAGAGAAATGAGAATATATCCACACAGAAGCCTGCACAAGTATGTTCACAGTAGCACTGGTCAGAACACCCAGAAGGTGGAAATAACCCAAGTCTCTGTCAATGCATGAACGGATAAACAAGATCCATATGGTAGAATTTTATTCGGCTGTAAAAAGAAGTAAAGCAGTGGGCACAGTGGGGGACATCTGTGATCCCAGCGACTTAGGAGGCTGAGGCCGGAGGATTGCAAGTTCAAGGTCAGCCAGGGCAATTTAACAGGACCCTGTCTCGAAATTAAAAATGAAAAGGTGGGGGGCTGGGAATGTATTTCAATGGTAGAGTGCTTGTCCAGCACGCACAAGGCTCTGGGTTCAATCCCCAGTTAAAGTTGAGGAGGGTCTCACTAAGTAGATGAGGCTGGCCTCAAACCTGTGATCCTCCTGTCTCAGCCTCCCAAGTACAAGCGTGGGCCACCACACCCAGCTTAAGCTGTATCATTAAAATAATGATACAGGACATGGTGGCGCATGCTTGTAATCCCAGTACTTGGGAGGCTGAGACAGGAGGATCGCAGGTTCATGGCCAGCCTCAGCTATTTAGTGAGGCCCTCCGCAACTTTGTGAGACCCTGTTTCAAAATAAAGCATAAAAAATAGGGCTGGGGGTGTAGCTCGGAGGTAGAATGCCCGTGGGTTCAATCCCCAGTACCGCAAAAAAATAAAAAAATAAATAAATAAAATAAAGTTTGGTTTATAAATACATGTTTCCAACGTAACTAGTTTGGAAAACAAAACAGAAGAGGCTGGAAACAAAACAGCTCAGTGGTGGTGTGTTTAGCCTGTGTGAGGCCCTGGGTTCAATCCCCAACACACACACACGCAAATAACATAGCCAGGCATGGTGGCGCACACCTGTAATCTCAGTACTTAGGAGGCTGAGACAGAAGATTCCAGGTTCGAGGCCAACTTCAGCAACTCAGCGAGTCTATTTCTTTTTTTTTTTTTTTTTTTTTGCGGTACTGGGGATTGAACCCAGGGGCATTTTACCTTTGAGCTACACCCCCAGCCCTATTTTTTATTCTTTATTTGGAAACAGGGTCTTGCTAAGTTGTGGAGGGCCTCACTAAGTAGCTAAGGCTGGTCACGAACCTGGATCCTCCTGTCTTAGCCTCCCAAGTATTGGGATTACAAGCGTGCACCACCTAGCTCAGAGGTAGAATGCCCCTGGGTTCAATCCCCAGTACCAACAATACCCCCAAATCAAAAAAACCCAAAACCAGACAAAACAAGAAAAAAGAGCAACTCCTTTAGGGGGAAAATAAACACATCCCAGCAACTTCTGATGGCCAGTATCAGGTGACAGTTTGTGCTTCTGGGGGAGCAAAAGGGTGGTGGGGAAAATCAGACACACTGACCCTTCAACTGTCACCCTGGTTTCTCATCAGTCAGCTACAGGGTCTGGGTACCACAGGATAAAAGAGGCACATGCCAAACCCTGGAAATGCCAACAGGGCCCCATGGCTGGAGCGCAGTGAGGGAGGAGAAAAGGCAGGTGGGCAGGAAGAGTGGCCAGAGGGGTCGGCGGCTGCTCTGGAGAGGTTTTGTGTGTGTGGCACTATGGAACGAACTCAGAGGGATTCTACCTCCGAGCTACAACCCCAGCCCTACTTTATTTTTTCTTTTTGTGGTACCGGGGATTGAACCCAGCGGCACTTTACCTCTGAGCTACACCCCCAGCCCTATTTTTTTATACTTTATTTTGAAACCGGGTCTCATGAAGTTGCAGAGGGCCTCACTAAGTAGCTGAGCCTGGTCGCGAACCTGGATCCTCCGGTCTCAGCCTCCCAAGTACTGGGATTACAAGCGTGCGCCACCATGCCCAGCCCTACTTTATTTTTTATTTTTGAAACATGGTCTCACTAAGTTGCTGAGGCTGGCCTCAAATCTGTGATCTTCCTGTTTCAGCCTCCCAAGTACTGGGATTACAGGCATGAGCCACCACGCCTGGGTTGCTCTGGAGAGTTCTGATCTAAGAAGGGACATGCTCAGCGGTGGCTGCCTCGGTATTCTAGAAAGTAGCCAGTAGAGCCAGGCGTGGTGGCACACGCTTGTAATCCCAGTACTTGGGAGGCTGAGACAGGAGGATCCAGGTTTGCAGCCAGCCTCAGCTACTTAGTGAGACCCTGTTTCAAAATAAAGAATAAAAAATAGGGGGTGTAGCTCGGAGGTAGAATGCCCTTGTGTTCCATCCCCAGTAGTGCAAAAAAAAAAAAAAGAAAGAAAGAAAGAAAGAAAGAAAGAAAGAAAAGAAAGCAGCCAGCAGAATGACCAAGTTTACCAAGAGGACCAGGTCCCAAGGAGCATGGGTGTGTGGGGGAGATGCACAGGACCGGAGAGCTGCTAGGCTGCAGGGATGCAGGAGAGGCATGATAGGGCTGATCCTGGCTTCTACTGGGATGACCGGGCCTCACCCACCAAGCACCAAATGCAACCTATAGGAGGCACGCTCAAGCAGAGAGGAGGCGGCAGCCGGCTCAGAAACGCTGGCAAGGTGGTCTGGGGTCAAGGTTCCATGTGGTGTGAATCCTGCAAGTGGCTAAGTCTCCCATAGAGAGAACGTGAGGAGTGGGAGAAAGCCAGAATTACTGCGGAGGGGGGGACACACAGAAGGCTCCGAAGGCAGGGAGCAACAAGGGAGCAAGGGGAGCTGAGAAATGGGAGGAGCAGGCCCGCCAGTGAAGCTGAGAAGGACAGAGGGAGGCAGCCACAGTTAGACTCGAACTTAGCCCAAGTGTCCTACGACTCTGCACTCACACCCTAGCACGGCTCCCCCTCTGCCCGGGACACGGAAGCCCACGTACCCTCAGCATGCTTCCTTTAGGGGAACCCTGGCCCTGTCCAAACAGCAGCCCCCTCCCCAGCCTGCTGCCTTTCTCTCCTGGCTCCATCACCACCTGACACCCTCCACAGTGTTGTTCTGGCCTCTCCACCAGCACCTGGCCTGGGAGGGCCCTGTAAACAGCATGGAAGAACTATTGTGGGCAGAGGAAGTGCCGGAAAGAGGGTGGAGGATGGGGCAGCAGTGGGGCAGCAGAGTCTGCAGCGCAAGGGGCAATACGTCAGAGACAAGATGGGGCAGGTGCAGCAGACAGGCAGATAGGAAGGACTGGTGCTCAGGGAGTCTTTCCTGCTGGTTTCCACTGCTGCGAGAAGACAAGCTCAAAGTGAAAAAATGAGTCAAGTAAAGAGCGCAGCTCTGGAGTTTTAAAATGCCGACTCTGAGGAAGACTTTTCTTGCATGAAACTCACTTCGGGAAGAGCTGTGTGTCGACTGGCAGCTGCCATGCCAAGAAGCAAAGGCCTCGAAGGTGCCTGGGCCGCCCCCCCCCCATACACTTGGGCAAAGTCGATGGAAGGACTGGTTGCCTCAGACTCACCACTTTTTATGAAGGCTCAAGACACAGGGCACAAGGTCTTCATGGGAGAAGCCAGTGAGGTCCCACAGGCGAGTGGTCCAGGGCTGTGCTGGGGAGGAAAGCAGGCTGGGATACCATGCCGGCCACCTGACCACTCTACCCCACAACTAACTGCTGGCTGTGTTCTAGGTTCCCGGAGCTCAGGGCTGCAGTCCCTTTAAAAGGGCTCTGATGAGACCCTGAAGTGAACATGCACACTGACTGTCAAAATTTGGAAAACAGCCGGGCATGGTGGTGCACTCCTGTAATCCCAATACTTGGGAGGCTGAGACAGGAGGATTGCAAGTTCGAGGACAACCTCAGCAGGTAGTGAGACTCTCATCAATCTAGAGAGAGCCTGTTTCAAAGTAAAAATAAAATAAGGCTGGGGTGTAACTGAGAGGTAGAATGTCCTGGGTTCGATCTAGTACCACACACACACACAAAAGGAAAATATTTAAGCTAGATTGGTCTTTCACTCCCACCCTCTAAGCTGCCTTTGGTCCTCCTCCAGGATGGATGGCAACATGTTTCTTTTTGTCCCTCCACCCATCCTACAAGAACTTCTACTGACACCAGGAATCCCCCAGGAGGGGCCGCTCCTTACTCTGCCGGTGCATCAGTCTGGCCAGCAGCAGGGCCGCGGAGGCCAGGCGGGCTGGGGCGTAGGCGGACAGACTCGTGTGCAGCAGAGACAGCTCGCAGAGGAAGCTGCACAGGTGCTGGGTTCTGGGTGCTACGGGGACCAGCGTCAGCAGGACCTCTTTGTAATCAACCACAGTGGGGATCTGGGCAGAAGGGGGAGGTGGGCATGAGGTCTCCTCCAGCAACAGCACACCCAGGCCCAGCCCAGCAGGGACCGAGATGTTCATGTGGCTGCCCAAGCTCAGGGCATCGAGGCACGTGATAACCCTGCTCTGTGGCTCTGGGCCCCGCAGATAGCTGCCCTCTGGGCCCATGAGGGCTTCCAGAGCAGGAAGGCTGGACATCCTTGGCTCCTCTCACCCTCCCATGGCCTCAAGCACGGTGACAATTTTGACTCAACAGGAAAAAGAAAACCCCACTTACTCGAATCTTCCCTTCCAGGGTGGAGACGACCTCTCCCATCATCCTCACCAGGTCCTCGTACTTGTATGTGTTGTCTGTGAGCCACACGGCCTCTCGGATTGTCAGGATTTCTTTACTGATGAACCTGGAATGTGGAGACGGGGTCTAAGCTTCGAGCCTACTTCCTGAGGCAGGGGCGGGGCTCAGGGTACTGAGAGCTCTGTGAGGCCCGGTTTCAGAGAACACGATGGCTTCAGTGACACAAGGAAGCTCTTCAATGGACCCAGCTGCCTATGACTGATAAGGCACATTAGAGAGGCCAGAAGGTGATGGAAAGAGGGATTGGAGCCTGGATGCAGAGGCAGAGTGGGAGAGGCAGGGCAATGGCAGACACAAATGTCTATAAGGCCCCCAGGAGTGACACTGTCATTCAGTTCTCTTAACCTTAGGGGTGAAGATTTGCCCTACTTTTTTTTTCCTCCCAGTACCGGGGATTAAACCCAGGTCCCCATGTGTGCTAGGCAAGCATGCTCCCATGAGCAATCCCCCCAACCCCATCTTTTGATGGTGTCTATCAACTGAGTGTGAACAATTTAAATCCACATGGGTGAGCCACAGAACCAGGAGTTGGAGGCAGAGTCTAGAGGTTGCTTGAAGGTCTGTACAAAGCAGGGAATCTGGCCACAGGCATCCTGATTGTTCCTGAAGCAAGCGGGCACCCTGTTCTGTACCACCTGCCAGTGCCAACTACCAGGGAACACGCTGCTCTGGCAGCCCTGAAGGCACCTTCCTCCGCAAGAGGGCCAAGAGCCAGGGCCAAGGGCCAAGTCTGCTTACTGTTCTGTCCTGGGACTCTGCAGTCTGCACATTGTGTGTGTTGCTGGGGATTGAACCCAGGGGAATTCTACCTCCAAGCTACAACCTCCCAGCCCTCTACTATTTTTTATTTTGAAACTGGGTCAGCCGGGTGTGGTGGCGCACGCTTGTAATCCCAGTACTTGGGAGGCTGAGACAGGAGGATCACAGGTTTGAAGCCAGCCTCAGTAACTTAGTGAGGCTCTCAGCAACTTAGTGAGACCCTGTTTCCAATAAAAAATTAAAAATAGGTCTAGGGGTATAGCCTGGAGGTAGAAAGCCCCTGGGTTCTATCCTCAGTACAACAACAACAAAATAAATAAATAAAAAATAAAAGAAAGAGTGAAACAGGGTCTCACTAAGTTGCTAAGGGCCTTGCTAAGTTGCTGAGGCTGGCTTTGAACCTGCGATCCTCCTGTCTCAGCCTCCCAAGTTCTGGGATTACAGGTGTGTGGCACCACACCTGCCTAGTCTACACATTTGTCATTAGTTTGATGATGAGGACAACAGGGATGGGAACAATACCTGCTGGTGTGAAGGCCACAAATGCCAAAAAGAGGGGATGTGAGTGGGCTGAGGAGAGTCCTGCACTGAGACCCACAGTGGCTTCTGGGGAGTGGAGTAGAGAACAGAGCTGGGGCACCTCAGCCTTTCAAACCTTTTCAAGCAGTTATCTGCTTGTCTATGGCCCAGTGACTTGATCTTAGGTTGCAATGATGTAACCCTGCAGCTAGATCCAGGGAGGCAGCAGCCCATCTGTTCAGCCTCTCTGCTCAGAAACCTGGGATGCTGGATTCAGGTCCAAGAGCACATTTGAAGAGGACTCTGGATGAGGTGTGACAGAGTCTGCTCGCTGATCATGAGCTCATGCTCCCTCCTTCTGTGGCAATATGACATGGCTTTGGGTGTCACAGGGCCACCTAAAGGGACTACTACAGTTCCCCTAGTGGCTAGATGTGGCCATGTGATGGAGCTGGGAGGAGAAGTGGACCTGTCAGCTACAGGAGGGGGGTGGTCATGGGGACGAGGGCAGACTCTAGGGGGTGGCAGAGAGTAAGATGGAGCTGTGGTTCCTCCATGACCTCATGAAACAAAAACAAAAAAACCCACCCCAGTATATATTTTTTAGGGGAAATGGCAGACGGCGCCGGAGATGTGTGATTTAGGAAAACAAGAAAATGCAAAATGCATTGTGAAAATCGCCTTCTGTGCTGCTCCCAAAGGCAACACGAGGGTGATGGGATACAGTTAAAGGCAGGCAGGTTTGGGTGAAATGTAAAGCACTCCAATCTGAAAAGCTGGAGCTGCCAGGCGGCAGGCTACAGCGCTTGGACATACCTCGCCAGAGTGATGTCCACGAGGCGGGGCTGGGCTCTGCCAAGGTATGAGTGGGGGATATGAAACCCACTAACCCCAGGATTGTGGGAAACTCTCACAGCACAAACTTAAGAACTTGACCTGAGCTGTGGTTCTTCCTGTGATCCCCGAGGACTGAGGATGAGGGCAGCCAACTCCCTGGCACTGTTGCCCTCTGGGAGCAGAGGAAGCCTGGTCCAGCCTGTGCCTGCTGGAATCCATGCTCTGGTCCGGAGACTGTGCTGGGATGAGCTGCCTGTTGCCACATGCCCTACACAGTGGCCACCACACACTGAGGGTTAATTCTGTCATCCCCATGTGTGGAAGATACCTAGCTTGCACCTCAAGACTCATTTCTCTTAAAAGCCAGCCATCAGCATGGGATGGACCAGTGTCCCCTGAACCCAGAAGAGGCCAGCACACACATACGCCTGCCCTGCTGGCTGGACCAAGTCTTCTCACCGGGTACAGATGACCATGCAGGCGATGCCCAGCAGCTGGAGCTTGTACCGGGGCACCAGCCTCCTCCGCAGGTAGCGGTCTACACACTCCACTGCCAGGTGAAGGCACAGGCTCGTGAAGTCCTTCATAGTGGCAACTTCGACCAGCCAGTCGATCAGAATGTACCTGTGGAGAGAGCACCACTTCTGAAAACTAGGGCAAGCTTCTCCATGTGCCCATCTCCAATTTCCACCCCCACTTGCTCAGCCCAAGCAATCGAGCTGGTCATATGCAAAATCACCGGGTCACCCAGGAACCCAGGGAGGCCCCAAGGGTCCTAGCCCCACAGCTGCTCCTAGAAATTGGTGGGTTCCCATACCTCTGCACCCTGCCCCTCACACCTAGGCCTGCACATGCCCACAGCTCACAAATCCAAGTGCTTCGGAGCCTCTTCCTAGCACAGAGTGACAGGTCAACCCTCAGCCTTTCATGGAACTGGAGGAGCCTGACTAGAGGTGCATGCAGGAAAGTGGGCCAGGTGGGCTGTCTCGAGGTGGGTCACTGAGAAAAGTCACCCAAAGACGGCAAGAGCTTTGGCTTTTCTACACACCCAAGTGCTCCCATCCAGATAACTTAAAACAATACTCTGTAAGTGATCAAAGAGCCAGGAACACTGATAAGCAAGGGCCACTGAGACCCTGCACTGGAATCATGGTGGTTCAGGCACCCCAGCAACCCTGACGGACACCCAAGGCCTGACAGCTGGGGGACCAGGACCACACTCACAAGGGAATGCTGCAAGGATACCTGAAGATGACCAATGTTTTTCTGAACAAAGGAGACATTTGTCTTAAAGCTGAGGGGACCAACCCACCAGAAAGCAAGAGACAGAAGAATGGTGATGAAGTGGACTATGCTGGAGACTGGAGGGGCAGGTTCCAGGGCCAGCCCAGATAGAAGCATCTTCGGAGGTGGAGGGAAGGAGGGGAGACAAGCCGTGGCAGTGAAAGAGTGGGTGTGTGGAGCAGCAGACAAGCCCGTTTCCCCCCAGAAGGAGGAACATGCAAGCGCCAGGTGTATGAAGTTTAAACTGGCCAGGACTGTGAACAGACTAGGAAGCTTCCCTAGGCAGACGGACTTAAAGAGCTTAATAATCTGCTTTCTAAACTGGGTGCAGTGGTGCATCCCTGTAATCCCAGGTTTTCAGGAGGTTGAGGCAGGAGGATTGCAAGTTCGAGGCCAGCCTAGACAACTTAGAAAGATCCTGGCTCAAAAATAAAATTTAGCCAGGTGTGGTGGCACACGCTTATAATCCCAGTACTTGGGAGGCTGAGATAGGAGGATCAAAGGTTCACAGCCAGCCCCATCAACTTAGTGAGGCCCTCTGCAACTTAGTGAGACCCTGTTTCAAAATAAAGAATAAAAAAGTAGGGCTGGGGGTGTAGCTCGGAGGTAGAATGCCCCTGGGTTCAATCCCCAATACCACTTAAAAAATAAATAAAAATAAAAAGGGCTAGGGGTAGAGCTTGGAAATACAATGACCTTGGGTTCAATCACCAGTACCACCACCACCACCACAACAAAACACACACACACATTCACACACACAAACACACAGGAGGATTCTAGAAGGTTGAAGACAAAATGCCATACTGGCCCATGACAGGTGACTTAGTGTCGCTCTGCTACTACATCAGACACTTGGCCTCCAGGATGCCTCACCTCATCGTGTCGTTGAGTCCCTTCTGCACGGAGAAGACCTGCTGCTTACTGACAGCTTGGGAGGCCTGGAACAGCTGGCAGACTATCTCGCTGCAGGCTTTAGCTTCTAGTCCCAGCTGGTTTCCAGCTGCACAGGCTTTGGCTAGAGCCAGCTGAGGATGGAAAGACAAGCACACTATGAGCGCGAGGCCCTGCCCGGCCCAAGCAAAGTGAGGGTCTGTTAGAGGACACGGGGCACACACTTGTCTACTTAAGCTTTTCAACTTGGAATGGGATGACTAAGATCTTTAGTATTATTCTTTTTTGAGTAATAAAGCATGATTAAACTTTTAAAAGGAACAAAAGGTGGCTGATGAAAGATCAGTTGCCTTCCCACTCTAGTGTAGGTCCTCAGCCGCTTTAAATCTCCTGCCTTTACTGTCAAAAACTTAAGTCTATTTCTGTTCACCCCCCAGGTGTAAATGTTAGATGCTCCAGGGGGAGGCTACAAAGTGACAAAAGCTGACTGGGGTCTCAGACAGGCCAGATTTGAAGCCTGGGCTTGTGTGTGACCTCTCTGCACCCAGGCTTCCTCTTTTATGGAATGGTACATTAATGGTCTCCGGGTCAGCACTTAGACACACCCACCCAGCACCCACTAGAATCTCAGATGGGCACCTTCAACCATTTTTATACATCTCCCTCTGGATTTTTATGGGCATTTGTAACATTTTATATATATAAATGCATATATATGTGTATATATATGCATTTGTGATCACAGTATCCATTCATTTTATCTTCTCTTTGCCCACCTAACAATAACATAAGTGTTTCTTGTTATGAAACATCTATTCCTATTCTCTTTTTTTTTTTTTTTTTTTTGTGGTGGTACTGGGATTGAACCCAGGGCCATTCTACCTCCGAGCTGCATCCCCAGTCCTATTTTTTTATTCTTTATTTTGAAACAGGGTCTCACTAACTTGCAGAGGGCCTCTCTAAGTAGCTGAGGCTGGTTGCGAACCTGGATCCTTCTGTCTCAACCTCCCAAGTACTGGGATTACAAGCATGCACCACCATGCCCGGCTATTCTTTTTTGTGTGTGTGTGGTGGTACTAGGGATCGAACCCAGGGGCATTGTACCTCTGAGCTATACCCCCAGCCCTTTTCATGTTTTGTTTTGAAACAGGATCTTGCTACGTTGCTCAGAGTCTTGCTAAGTTGCTGAGGCTGGCCTCAATCCCACAACCCTCATGTCTTGGCTGCACAAGTAGCCACCATGCCTGGCTATTCATTATTTATATTGTAGAACACCCAGTTGCTCTCCTGGTGAATCCACAAGAGCAGCTGTGGGGTCTTTTGCTCCACCTGCCCAACTGCTCTCTGAAAGGCCTGTGCTTGTTTTCCTGTCACTCATAGGAACACTTCCTTTATCTCACCTTCACCAATAAAAACTGCTATTGCTAAAAATAGCTGCTTCCAGGAGTTAGTAGCTATCCTCTCAAAAGCATACGGAGAAAAACAAACATAATTTGCTAATGTAATTATCAGCCCCAAATCTCTTTTTTAAAGGTACACTCTTAGCCAGGTGTGGTGGTACATGCCTATAATCCCAGTACTTGGGAGGCTGAGATAAGAGGATCACAGGTTTGCAGCCAGCCTCAGCAATTCAGCAAGGCTCTCCACAACTTAGTGAGACCCTTTTTCAAAATAAAAAATAATAGCCGGGCGTGGTGGCGCACGCTTGTAATCCCAGTACTTTGGGAGGCGGAGACCGGAGGATCCGGGTTCGTGCCAGCCTCAGCTCGCTCTCTCTCTCTCTCTCTCTCTCTCTCTCTCCCTGTCTCTCTCTCTCTCTACCTAGTGAGGCCCTCCGCAATTTCGTGAGACCCGGTTTCAAAATAAAGTATAAAGAATAGGGCCAGGGGTGTAGCGCAGAGGTAGAACGCCCCTGCGTTCAATCCCCGGTACCGCAAAAAAAATAAATAAATAAAAATAAATAAATAAAATAAAATATGGCTGGGGGTATAGCTGAGGTAGAATGCCCCTGAAGAAGCATTTCTGGGCTCTTTTTGTGTACTCAAGAGTTAAACTCCTTTAAGACTCTGCTCTTGGATCAATCTTACTATATCCCTCAGTCTCCTGTATGGAGCCCAGGCAGTCCTGCCTCAAGGCTATAAGGAGAAAGGCCATTCCCCAAGTCACCTGAGCTTCCCAGTAGCCTTTAGCAGCGTAGTCCCTGAGTTTCCGGAAGCTGTGGAGGCATCGTCCAGGATCTGACGTCTGTCAATGGGAGAGAGTTGCCTTTATATAGTGTGTCTTGGAAGGAACTCAGAACTAATCCACAGGGTTCTTAAACGTGTCCTGCCTCACCCCCAGAAGGTCTCCAACTGTGCTGACTTCCCAGCCTTTTATCCCCCATAACAGTGGTTGTTTTAGGGGATGCAGAGTGCAGCCTGCTGCCCAGCTGCTCCTGGTAGTCAAGAAGCCAGGAGCTGTGAGGCCTCCCTGTTGCTGACAGAGCTTAGTCCAAGAGCCAGTTTAAAGAATGCCTTTGGCCGATGTGAATCCTCCTCCCCCCAGAACAGGTCCACTCACATCCATCCTTCTGTCACTTTCCCACAGGAGGTACGAGCTGGCCAAACATCCCTGATGAGCAGACTCTTCAAACAGGTCTCGGGCCTGCTTCCTCTTCTCTTCATCCTAGAGCAAGCAAGGCCAAGCACAACAGGTTCTTTTCTTATCCTCTACTTGATGTGAAGTCATTCTCAGCCGCCTTCTTCCCCCTCCATGTACCTAAGCTATCACACTCTCTGCCATCACTGGTAAGTTAACTAAATCAGAGTGGAAGCAACTTCTCCAGAGATGCACCATCTGGCAACTGAGGGGTATGAACCCGGAGCTCTGGCCTCAGGGGCCCTGCTTTGCCTGGAGGCTTGCGTGAGGGGTTGGCCCGCAGGCTCCATGGCTTGGCTCTGGGCCACCCAAGGCCTGCCCTTCATACTTGCTGCCACAGGAAAGGCCCCAAATGCCTGGACCGTGGTGCTGGTGGCTCTTGGGGCTCCCCCACCTCCTCCCTCACCTCGGCATCCCTCCCTGAGACTTTCGCTAGAAGCCATCACCTTCCCTAACCCTGTGGCATAGGGGGTTTACTGATCACAAAGCCTGCTGACACCTCAAGAGCAGAGAGGTCTGCACCAGCAGGGAGGCCCCCAGTTGCAGAGGCCCCAGTGGAACACGCCAGCACCATCTGCTCAGATCCTGCTGGGTCCTCTCTGCTATGCCTCTTACCCACGCTGTCCCACGTACTCCTCAGATACCTGGGCGCCAGGTCACACAGCCGGCTCACCGCCTGGCCTCCCCACCAGTGAGGGCGGAGGCGGGAGCTGCTGTCCAGTCCCTGCAGGCCCTCAGGGCAGGGCCTGCCTTCTGCATTGACCTTGGATGCCCCCTTCTGCTGCTTTTCATGAACTTCCTGGATCCAAGGCAAATCCAAGGGCAGGGAACAACTCCACTAACCTCGAAAAGGTTTAGCACTCTTCCCAGGCAGTGCAGGATGGATGCTTTGTGAGCCTTTAAAAAAAGAAAGGAAAAGTGTGATTTCCCCGCTAAGAGAACTCCCTAGGGTCACCCTCCCCAGCCCTACTGCCAGCCCCCACTCTCAAAAGAACACTCCTTGACTTTAATCTTCAGCTCTGGCTGATTTATTTATTTACTTATGTTACTGGGGATTGAACCCAGGGGCATTCTACCTCCTAGCTACATCCCTAGCCCTTTTTAATTTTTTGTGTTTTTTTCTTCTTTTTTTTTGCAGTACTGGGGATTGAACCCAGGGGCATTTTACCTTTGAGCTACACCCCCAGCCCTATTTTTCCTTTATTCTTTTTGTTTGTTTGTTTTTGTTTTTGTTTTTTTTTTTGCGGTACCGGGGATTGAACGCAGGGGCGTTCTACCTCCGCACTACACCCCCGGCCCTATTTTTTTATACTTTATTTTGAAACCGGGTCTCACGAAGTTGCGGAGGGCCTCACTAGGTAGAGGGAGGGAGGGAGGGAGAGGGAGAGCAAGAGGGAGAGCGAGAGAGAGAGAGAGAGAGAGCGAGCGCGTGCGCGCTGAGTCTGGCCGCGAACCCGGATCCTCCGGTCTCCACCTCCCAAAGTACTGGGATTACAAGCGTGCGCCACACGCCCGGCTTTTTATTCTTTATTTTGAAACAGGACCTCACTACGTTGTGAAGGGCCTCACTAAGTAGCTGAGGCTGGCCGCAAACCTGCGATCCTCCTGTCTCAGTCTCCCAAGTACTGGGATTAGAAGCGTGCGCCACCACGCCCAGCTTATTTTTTGTTTTGAAACAGTCTCATTAGGTTGCTGAGAGTCTCACTAAGTTGCTGAAGCTGGCCTTAAACCTGCAACCCTCCTGTCTTAGCCTCCCAAGTATTGGGATTACAAGTGTGTGCCACCACTCCCAGCTGCTCTGGCTGATTTATGCAGCCTCGGTCCTGTGTTTCTAGATGCTAACAAGTGCAACAAGAGCCCTGCTGTCCACGCCTGGCCCTAAGGCCTCCTGTCCTGCCAGATCAGTTCTAGATGCTTCCTGCATGTCTACACTCCATTGTTTGCACCTCTGCTTCTTTTAGGTTCTCAACTTCCCACGGTCCACGGGGTCTACCTCCGAGTTTTCCTGTATCTGGGGACCCTGCAGGTGGACTGACAGGTGCTGCCCTTGCCAGGACTTACTCTCTGCAGCTGGCATTCTGCCCTGAGACTCTCATGGACAACGGCCTTGCAGCAGCTTCCAGACACTGACCAGGGCGGGCGGATGAAGAGCCAGATGAAGGGCGTGGCACCCACATTCAGTCGCTCTGCCAGACTGAAGAAGCGAGAGGCCTTCAGGCCATTCACTTCCGCACGGGCCTCATCTGATACAGACACTGCAGAACACGGACATGGAATGAGGAAAGTCCTTGAGTCTTTTTGGAAAGTTTAAAAGCTGAAACCCACTGTAGTGCAAAGCAGCTGGTTTTAGGAGACAAGAGCCCTTCTTCCCCAGTTCTGTTCAGGCCTAGACCAAGTCAGGTTGTCTTTGTAATCAGAGGCCCTGCTGGAGTCCTGGAAGGCTGGATTCTGACTACGGGGGAAGGTGTCCACCCTACAGAGGCCTCAGCCCCATCCTCCCTCCCACAGGCAGGGCCGCTGCCTGTCCTCCTGCTAGTGGGCTGGGGGGAGGGGTTCTTCTGGGGAAGAAAATGTTCTGAAATCACAGTGGCAATGGTTACACAACTCTGTGAAGACATTAAAAATCACTGAATTGTATGCTGGAGGTGCATGACTTATGCCTGGGAACTACTATCTGGTGGGAGGGTGGGGCAGGCTGGGAGCTCTCCGGAGCCTGAAGGAGAGGGTTGCTCATGGGCTCTGTCAGGCATGACAGTCAGTCCTGTCAGTTGGTCAAGGGCAGGGACTATCTCTGGGCAAGGCACCAGATCTTTTAGAAGCAGGAAAATGATGGGCTACACCCCCATCATTATGTGTTTTGGGAGATGGGATAGTCCAGTCTGCAGGTTCGTTCCTTGGGTGCTGAGCAGATAAGAAGGAACTAGCATAAGAGAAGCCTGCACAAAGACCTTTCAAGGAAGGATCCAAGCACAGGCTGGCTCTGACCTGCCTCTGGCATGGAACGATGGCTACCTGTGACACCTGTGGAATTAGGCACACTGACCTCTGCCCCTGACTGAGTTCCACAGAGGATGGCCAAGGAGAGGAGCTGAATTGGTGTCAAATGGACCGAGGGTGGAAGCCTGGGGAAAGGCTGGTTCACCCAAGCAGCCACCATTATGAGGCTCTGCAAGAGCTGTTCTTTGCTGACCAAAACTCAAGGGTTTGCTAAAACAAGAGGTGACTGTTTCAGAACCTGGGTCAAAGTATCAATGGGTCCCTCACAAGGCAGCTCTGGGCACAGCTACTGAGAGGGGACAGTAGGCAGACCATCAGCTCAGGAAGAAAAGCAACTAAACTGCTAACACTGAAAATGTCTCTCAAAAGGGCCAAAGGCTCAGGTTTATCTAAAGTGCCAAGAACCACAGGGGCTGAGGACTTACGGCCTTCATTATAGAGGTAGGCGATGCCCAGCTTCACAGCAGCTTCAAAATTCCCCTTTTCAGCAGCCCTAAAATATTAAGAACATAAAACATCACACTACTTCATGCCACAAAGGTCATGTGCCACCATAGCACTTGAAGCTGAGATACTTGTTTTCTGAATTGAACTTTTTTTTAAATGCAATGTAGTCAAATATCTATTATCCATTATATGCTATGACACGGATAAACCTTGAAAACATTTTACTCAGTGAAAAGTCAGTTGCAATAAATCACATATTTTGTCATTCTATTTACATGAAATGTCTAGAATAGGCAAATCCACAGAAATAGAAAATAGATTAAGGAGCCAGGCATGGTGGCACAGGCCTGTACTTGGGAGGCTGAGACAGGAGGATCACAGGTTTGAGGATAGCCTCAGCAACTTAGAGAGACCCTGTTTCAAAATAAAAAATAAAAAGGGCTGGGGGTATAGCTCAGAGGTAGAATGCCCTGGATTCAATCCCAGTACTAAAACAAGAAAAAAGATTCAGAGTGGCCTAGGATTTGGGAGATTGTGGGGATAAGGGGATGTAGGGGGAATAACTGCTAATGGGTAGATTTTGTCTCGTTTTGTTGCTGAGGCTGGCCTTGAACTCAAGATCCTCCTGCCTCAGCTTCCCGAGTAGCTGGGATAACAAGCATGTGCCACTGAGCCCAGCTCTCAGTTTTTTTTTTTTTTTTTTTTTGCGGAATTGGGGACTAAACTTGGGCATTCTACCTCTGAGCTACACCCCCAACCCTATTTTTTTATTGTTTATTTGGAAACAAAGTCTCACTAGTTGCAGAGGGCCTCACTAAGTAGCTGAGGCTGGCCACGAACCTGCGATCCTCCTGTCTCAGCCTCCCAAGTACTGGGATTATAAGCGTGCGCCACCACACCTGGCTCTCAGTTTGTTAAATGAGGAAATTTTGGCTGGGGCACCAGGTTCCTAAAGGTAGCCTATGGAACCTTCAGTGCTTTTTTTTTTTTTTTTTGCGGTACCAGGGATTGAACGCAGGGGCGTTCTACCTCCGCGCTACACCCCCGGCCCTATTTTTTTATACTTTATTTTGAAACCGGGTCTCACGAAGTTGCGGAGGGCCTCACTAGGGAGAGGGAGAGAGAGAGAGAGAGAGAGAG
>PVJS01023962.1:0-29103 GCA_004027185.1 Glis glis
CTAGCTCGAGCTAGCTAATAAAGTTCCTTTGCTTTTGCATTATCGATTGGTGGAATTGGTCTCTCACTTCGAACACTTGAATCCACAACTCAACAATATCTAAAGGTAATACTAGGATTTATGATCAATTTATTTAAAATGCCCACAATTTTTGGATCATTTTACTTTTTTTTTTTTTTTGCTGTACTCAGGATTGAATCCAGGGCATTCTACCTCCCAGCTATACCCCTAGCCCTATTTTTTATTCTTTATTTTGAAACAGGGTTTCACTAAGTTGTGGAGAGCCTCACTAAGTAGCTGAGGCTGACTGTGAACCTGGATCCTCCAGTCTCAGCCTCCCAAGTACTGGGAGTACAAGCATGCACCACCACACCCGGCTTTGGATCATTTAAAATGACACCATTCCAGAAATCAGAAATGGAATCCATACATAGGTTATGAGCATTTTAATATAACCTGTTAGTTTCTTTGCCTTATCTCAGTACTGGAACTAGGAAAGAGGTATTTATTGGGGTTAATTTAACTATCTTTCAGTTATATGAATGCTTACTTAACTATAAGCCAATTTTATACCATGAAAACAAACACTATGTCAATATTGTCAAGGGAGAAGAGATGATTCTGAGAGGGGATGGAGGAGAGAGAGATTTTCAACTCAGGAGGTGAATATGAGAAGATATATGAGGATGATATCAGTCAGGTGATCACAAGACTGTTCATGGTGATCTGGTCATCTTCCATATCCTATATATATATATATATATATATATATATATATATATATACTACTAACAATTTTTCAGCTTCAACTTTTCTTCCCCTTGTTCCCCATATCTGGGAAAGGTGGTGAAAAAGCCCTGGTGCTTCCTCCCTTGGCAATAGCAAGAGACTGAAACCACACAATCTCCTTCTTTCCTACAGAAATTTTCACTTATTCACAATCCTAACCATATAAAAATCCAGTCTATTCTCCTTTCCTTTCTTTCTCAAGATTTTTTGAACCTGCTTGAAAGGTTTGCCCTTTTAAGATATTGCCTCTGACAATATCTCAGTTATTTAAGTAATGAATATTTTCATATTCTCTTGGTGTATGTCATTATCAGTCTTTCTTGAGAGGCAAGTTTTCCACGAAAGTTTAAATGTTTGCTTTAAAATTAATATGGCTATCTACCTAAAAGAAAAAATTAACCACTGCTGAAATAGCCACACTACTTAAAGAAAAAATATGAAAATAGGGTCCTTGACCAACCAGATAACAAAGTATTTTAAACATCTATACTATTTTTATAACCTAATTATTACACAGGTAGCCAAAAATTAAAAATAAGAGATGATAAATACTGAGTGGAAAATATTGTGGGCTAAGTCAATGCCAGGGGTGTCTCTAATATTTCTGAAAGTTGTACCTTCAGCTGGGCGTGGTGGCGCATGCTTGTAATCCCTGTACTTTGGGAGGCGGAGACCGGAGGATACGGGTTAGCGGCCAGCCTCAGCTCTCTCTCTCTCTGTCTCCCCCTCTCTCTCTCTCTCCCTCTACTTAGTGAGGCCCTCTGCAACTTTGTGAGACCCGGTTTCAAAATAAAGTATATAAAAAAAAAATAGGGCCAGGGGTGTAGCGTGGAGGTAGAACGCCCCTGGGTTCAATCCCCGGTACCGCAAAAAATAAATAAATAAATAAATAAATAAATAAATAAATAAATAAAAAATAAAAGTTGAACGCTGAGATCATTTTTTAATTAATATGTTATTAATTGTGCATATTAATGAGGTCCAGTGTGATATTTCCATACATGTATATAGCATACAGTGATCAAATTCCACCACCTTTTACCTACTTCTTCCTATCCCCAGATCAATCCCAATCCTAATAATTTCTATTCTATTTTCAGATTGTCTTTTTTAGTTTTTATGTTGTTCTGTCCTTAGCCCAGTTGTGCTAGGACAGTGGGACCAAAAACCTGGTGATAAGGTATGAACATTGGTTTATTGAAAATTACTAATGAAGAGGTTCCAATTGTGATTGGCTGAGCAAGTAACATCTTTTTCTCAAGGTGCCTCTGGTGCTTTGCCAGAAGGTCTAGTACTGATGCGATGGTCAAGCATCACCTCCATTTCTCCTAGTGCCTCCAGTGCTCTTGCAGAATATAGCACCTTGATCCCTCATGATGCTTTGTCCAGTGCTGGCTGGTGGGACAAGGACTTATCCTTTCCACAGTGTTGTGCTCCTCACCAGTTACGAGGGGAGGGGCATTATAGGTTAGATTCCTAGGTTACAAAAACCATGTCATCATTAGCTTAGCTTGCTTTGTGCCACTCTATGAGCTGCCTCCCAAGGAACTTAGCCTATATGCAAGAAAGCAGCTTTCTGTAGACATCACTAACTTGCCCTGATACCCAGCATTAATGAGAGAAAGCCAGTGCCTTTCAAGATAATATGTATCTGGATGCTATCGCTAATATTGGCTTTCATTACTCCCTTAACTTGGCTGTGTTCTTGACCACAGAGAGCATTTCAGGGACAGTGTTTACCATCTTCCTTTTCCCCAAGATGACACAGGAATGTGAGATAAAATACAATACTTGTTTGCTGTGTCTGGCTATTTTACTCAGTTTACTACAATTCCATCTATTTTGATACAAATGACAGGATTCCATTATTCTTTATAGTTAATAATACTCCAATGTGTATGTGTGTCAGTGTATGTGTGTGTGTGTGTATCACATATTCTTTATTCATTTACTGATGGGTATCTTGGCTGATTCCACTTCTTAGATATTGTGAATAGTGCAGCAATAATATGTATGCAGGTACTTTTCTGGTATTCTCTTTACATTTCTTTTGGATATGTTTACAAGAATAGGAGAGCTGAATCATATGGTGATCCTGGTTTTCATTTATTGCATTTCACCCAACAGTGTATAAAGATTCCTTTTTCCTCGATATCCTCACCAGTATTTTTTCATAATATTCATGCTAATTGGGGTGAGATAGTTTTTATTTGCCTTTCCCTGGTGGTTAATGATTTTTCAAGTATTTGTTAGGCATTTGAACTTATTTCTTTTGATAAGTGTGTACTCAGTTCATTTGCTCATTTCAAATTGAATTATTTGTTTTAACTGTTAAGTTTTTTTTAGTTATTTGTGTTTTTAAGAAGTTATCCCTTTGTCAGAAGAATAGCTGGCAAATATATTTCCCCCATTCTATAGGTTTCCTCTTAACTCTGTTCTTTTTTTTTTTTTTTTTTGCTGTGCAGGTTTTTGGTTTGATGTAATTCCATTTGTCAATTTTTGCTTTTGTCTCCTATACTTTTGAGGTGCCATACAAATAATTGCCTATCCCCATCTTGAAGTGTTTCCCCCAAGTTTTCCTCTAGTAGTATTAGAGTTTCAGGCCTTTCATTTGGGTCTTTGATACATTATGAGTGAATTTTTGTACAAGTTAAGAGGAGTCAAGAATCACTCTTCTGTGTGGGGATATCCATGTTTCCCAGTGCCATCCATTGAACAAACTGTTTATTCTCAAGTGTATGTGTGTGTGTGTGTGTGTGTGTGTGTGTGTGTGTGTGTGTGTGTGTTACCAAGAAAAAGTAGGCTGATGATGCAGTTGTGATCCTCCTGTCTCAGCCTCCCAAGTACTGGGACTATAGGCATGTGCCACAACAACAGGCTTAAATTATTTATTCTTTGTTCTGGAATAATTAAAAATTTCAGTAATGCAAAAGATAATAAGAGATTATAATGAGCAACTGTGTGCCAAAAATTGATCATCTGAATGAAATGGATGAATTCCTAAACATTTACACCTTACAAAGACTGAATCAAGGAAATAGAATACCTAAACACACCAATAACAAGTATCAAGATTGCATCCATAATAAAAATGGTGGTGCACACTTCTAATCCCAGTACTTGGGAGGTAGAGACTGGAGGATCCGGGTTCGCGGCCAGCCTCAGCTACTTAGTGAGGCCCTGCGCAACTTCGTGAGACCTGGTTTCAAAATAAAGTATAAAAAATAGGGCCGGGGGTGGAGCTCGGAGGTAGAACGCCCCTGGGTTCAATCCCCAGTACAGCAAAAAAAAAAAGTTCCTCACTGCTCAATTCTACCAAATATTTAAAGAAAAACGAATACCATAGTTAGTAATATAATAATAATTATTCAAACATATTCTATTTTTGCCAGCATTACACTGACACCAAAAGCAGGTAAGAATACAACAATAAACTACAGGCCAATATCCTTGATGAACATAAATACTAAAATACTAATAAACCAAATCCAAGAGCATATTATATTCTTTTTTACCATGGTCAAGTAAGACTTATCAAGGATGCAAAAGTGGTTCAATACATGCAAATAAATAAACATAATGCACCAAATAAACAGAACAAAGGACCTAAACCACATGGTCATCTGATTGATACAGAGGAGGCATTCAATAAAATTCAACATTCTTTCATGATAAAAACACTGAACAAATTAGGCATGCAAAGAATATACCTCAGTATGCAATAATAAGCCAACTTCTAAAATGTATATTGACTGGGGAAAAGCTGAAATTGCCCGGTCTAAGATCTGGAATAACACCATGATGCCCACATTCATCACTTTTATTCACTATAGTACTGAAAATCCAGGTCAGAGCCTTTAGACAAGAGAAAGAAATAAAGGGCATCCACATTCGAAAAGAAGAAGACAAATTGTCACTGTTGGCAGATGACATGACCTTATACATAGAAATCTCTACCACAAAGACTATTAGAAGTCTATTAGAAAGATTCCCCAATAAAACTACTAGAACTGATAAATGAATTTGACAAAGATTTAAGTTACAAAAATCAACGTGCTATATGTCAACAGTAAATTATCTGAAATTAGTAAATTACCTGAAATAGAAATCAAGAAAGCAACCCATTTACAATAGCTACAAAAGTAGGAACCAATTAAACCAAAGATATGAAAAAGCTCTACATGGAAAATTATAAAACATTGATGAAATAAATTAAAGAAGATGCAAAATGTAGAAAGACTGCCTTGTTATGTGGGTGAGAAGAATCATTGTTGTAAAAATGTCCTTACCATCCAAATGATTTATAGATGCAATGCAATCCCATCAAAATTTATATGAATCCACAAAAGGACCTGAATAGCCAGAGCCATTTTGTTCAAAAAGAACAAAGCAAGAGGCATTGTACTGCCTGACTTCAAAATTAACTGGAAATTAGTAGTAGTCAATACAGAATGGTATTGGCATAAAAACAGAAACAGGCAATGGAACAGAATAGGGTACCTTGAAGCAAACCCATGCATTTAGAGCCAGGTGATTTTTGGCAAAAGTGCTAAAAACACATTGGAGAAAGGACAGTGTTTTCAATAAATGGTGGTGGGAAAATTGGATAGCCACTTTTGGAAGAATGAATCTAGGTTCCTATCTTTCACAAATCACAAAAATAATCTCAGAATGAATTAAAAACTTAAATGTTAGATCTCAAAGTACCTGAAGAACATAATTGAAAGGACTTTTTGGACAGGACACCGAAGGCACAGGAAACAAAAACAAAAACAGACAAATGGGATTATATCCAACTACAAACCTTCTCCACAAGAAAGGAAATAATCAGCAGTGTGCAGACACAATCAACAGAACAGGAGAAAATACTTGCAAAGTATATTTCCAGCAAAGGAAATATAATAGGGGTTAATATCAAGACAGTAAAAAGAATGCAAAAAACTCAATGGAAAAAAATCTAATTAAAAAATAGGCAATAAACCTAAATAAACATTTCATAAAATTAGACATACAATTGACCAATGGTTATATGGAAAAATGCTCAACATCATTATTGACCAGGGAAACACAAATCAAAACCATGATGAAATATCACCTCACTCTGGTGACAGTGGCTAATATTTTAAAAAGACAAAAATAACACATGATGATGAGAATATGGGGAAGGGAAAATCTTATACACTGTTGGTGGGAATGTAAAGTTGAGAGTAGAAAAATGTTTATCAGAGACTAGAAATATATGAGGAAGGGATGGATGGAGAAAGATTCATCAACAGATACTAAGTTATAGTTATATATGAGTAAGAAGCTCTGGTGTGTTGTTGAACAGTTATTGCATAACTATAGATAAGGTAGTGCATTGAAAAGCCCAGGTCCAGATGGTTTCCCAAGTGAATTTTATAAAACCTTTACAGAAGAACTAATCCCAATACTCCTCAATCTATTCCATGAAATAGAAAGAAATGGGACTCTCCCAAACATATTCTATGAAGCCAACATCACACTAATACCAAAACCAAAGACAGCTGAAGAAAACTACAGACCTATATATTTGAAGAACTTAGACGCAAAACTTCTAAACAAAATACTAGCAACGCGCATTCAAAACCACATCACGAAAATCATACCTTATGATCAAGTCGGGTTCATCCCAGGGATGCAAAGCTGTTTCAACATATGAAAAACAATCCATGTAATCCACCACATAAACAGAACTAAAGACAAAAATCACATCATCATTTCAATAGATGCTGAAAAAGCATTTGACAAAATCCAACACCCATTCATGATAAGAACTCTGCAGAGAATTGGAATAGAAGGAACATACCTCAACATCATAAAGGCAATACACAATAGGCCCATAGCTAACATCATACTGAATGGGGAAAAACTTCTAGAGTTCCCTTTAAAAACAGGAACAAGACAAGGATGTCCGCTGTCATCGCTCCTTTTCAATATAGTACTTGAGACTCTAGCCAGAGCAATAAGGCAAGAGAAGGAAATAAAAGGAGTACAAATTGGAAAAGAAGAACTGAAATTATCTCTATTTGCAGATGACATGATATTATACTTAGAAGATCTAACAAACTCAACTAAAAGGTTCAGAACTGATCAACAAATTCAGCAAAGTGTCTGGATACAAAATCAGTCTTAAAAAATCAGAAGCTTTTCTGTATGCGAACCATAAATCCATTGAAAAAGAAATCCAGAAGACATTTTCACTCACAATATCCCCAAAACAATAAAATACTTGGGAATAAACCTAACCAAGGAGGCAAAAGACCTCTACAAGGAAAACTATAAAACATTGAAAAAAGAAATTGAAGAGGATCTTAGAAGATGGAAAGATCTCCCATGCTCTTGGGTAGGCAGAATAAATATCATCAAAATGGCCATTCTTCCAAAAGTGCTTTACAAATTCAATGCAATACCCATTAAATTACCCAAGTCATTCTTCACTGACATAGAAAAATCTGTCCTTAAATTCATTTGGAACAACAAAAAACCCAGAATAGCCAAAGTAGTTCTCAGCAACAAGAACCATGCAGGAGGCATCACAATACCTGACTTCAAACTATACTACAAAGCCATAGTAATAAACACAGCATGGTATTGGCACAAAAGCAGACACATAGAACTATGGAGCAGAATAGAAGACTCCGAAACAAACCTACACACCTACAGCCAATTGATTTTTGACAAAGGGGCTAAAAACACCCACTGGAAAAAGGATAGCCTCTTCAACAAATGGTGCTGGCAAAACTGGCTAACTATATGCAGAAAAATAGAAATAAACCCCACTTTCTCACCTTATACAAGAGTCAATTCAAGATGGATCAAAGACCTAGAAATCAGACCAGAGACCTTGCAGCTACTCGAAGAGGGCATAGGCCCAACACTTGAACACATAGGCACAGGTAAAGACTTCCTCAACAAGACTCCAAAGGCACAGGAAACTAAAATGAGGATCAATACGTGGAATTGCATTAAACTAAAGAGCTTTTGTGCAGCAAAGAAAACAATCAAGAATCTCAACAGAGAGCCGACAGAATGGGAGAAGATTTTTGCCAGCTACTCCTCTGATAGAGGATTCATATCTAGAATATACAGAGAACTTTAAAAAATCACCACTAAAAAAACAAATAACCCAATCAAAAAATGGGCAAGTGAACTAAATAGACACTTCACAGAAGAAGAAATACAAATTGCCCATAAATGTATGAAAAAATGTTCAACTTTATTAGCAATCAGAGAGATGCAAATCAAAACTACCCTGAATTTTCACCTAATGCCAATTAGAATGCAATCATTAAAAATACAAACAACAACAAATGATGGCGAGGATGTGGAGAAGTAGGAACTCTACTACACTGTTGGTGGGATTGCAAATTAATACAACCACTGTGGAAAAGTGTGGAGGATCCTCAGAAGAATGGGAATGAACCTACTGTATGACCCAGCAATACTACTTCTAGGCATCTACCCAAAAGGACTGAAACCAAACTACCAGACTAATGACTGTGTATCTATGTTTATAGCTGCACAATTCACAATTGCCAAACTTTGGAACCAGCCAAGGTGTCCATCGACAGATGAATGGATCACAAAACTATGGGATATGTACACAGTGGAATTTTACATGACCACAAAGAAGAACAAAATTACATCATTTGCAGGGAAAGGGAGCAAACTGGAGAACATTATGCTAAGTGAAATTAGTAAGTCACTAAGAGTGAAAAGTCGGATGTCCCCCCTAATATGTGGAAGCTAGATAGAATGGAACTTAGAAGGGACTCCAGACAAAGAAGAAGAAAACTTTAGATGAACAAAGAAGGTGACCTAACTGAGGGAGTTGGGAAGGGGGTGGAGGGAAAAACACTATAGCACATGATGTATATACACAAACTTATAAGACTCAATCACTATGAGGAACATGAAAGGGAGGGAAGGGGAAGGCAATAGGGTGGGATTTGAGGGAGGGCTTAATGAACAACGTGTGCATATATGATGCTGCTACCCTGATGTGTATCAAAATGTATAATTACAATGAACCAATAAATGAATATATAACAAATAAATAAATAAATATTTTAAAAATCTAGAAGAAAATATTTTTTAATTATTTCATTAAAAAGAATAACAAGGGAACAGATAGATATACTCACCCAAATTTGACTACAAATGAAATAAAATCATCTTTATACATTACACAATGTATACATGTATCAAGACATAAACACATACAACTTCTATGTGTAATTAAAAATGACAAAGAAAGGATTAAATAAAATTAATGTCATTATATATTTTAAATTGAATGAATAATAACCTAATTACTACCAAGTATATAATGATGCTAATGATGCCAGAAAAAATATTTTGAATTCAGGCATTCTATACTCAAGACCTGGGAACTATTTATGTGGGTGCAAATAATTATTTGTATAATGCCCCTGGATTAAATCTGAAAATGTCCCTTTTCTGCTAAATATGGTTATATGCTCTCACAGTGTGCTATAAAGGAACTAGACTTTGTTCAGAAGCTACATAGTCTTATGTATCAACACATTTAACTGGCCTCTGCTCAATGCCACTAGTGGCCCTCTTTCCAGCCCTTGGGGCCGATATTATGTCTGCAGAGAATTTGCACACCCTGTTGCCTCTCCTCACTCATATGGATCTTACATTTGGCCTGGATTACTCCTGCTTTCTGAATAGCTTTCCATGAAAGTTCCTATACTGCATCCCACAATTAGAGGTCAAGGTGTTCATAAACTGAAATGAACATCAACATCAAAATAGATGAATATAAGTGAGTATCCACTGAGAAAGAGTTCCTGGTGGTTCACAATAGCCAATGGTGGGGTACATATTATATGGAATTTAAAGTTAATCTGTAAATTGGGGAAAATTTTAGATTTCATAGACAAACCTGCAATGGATTCACATGGGTAGAGACCACTATCTTGAATGGTGTATAAGAACATTTGTGTTCAACAAAATCTCAATGGAGCATCAAGCTGCTTTAGATTCCTCTTTGGCCATGTTGGGGCTTGTGTGTGGTGCTGAACAAACAGAATGTTGCACTTACTTTTCCCCTGATTTTTATCTCAATAGAAAGCTTAATTTAAAAGGTGGCTGATAATGCTATTTCTCTATGTATTATCACCAAACACTTAAGACATTCTCAGGGAAGGGGAGCATATGATATATTCATGGGAACAGTTAAGACTTGGTTTGCAGGCACACTACATGGTTGATGGTGAATTTAGTTAATCCAAGAATTCTAATCTTTATGTTTCGTATAGTGGGTCTCTGAGATACTATGAGTCCAATTATGAGACTAACTAATAAAATGGATACCTCCTTAAGTCAGCAAATTTTATAGGGAACTATGCTCCATAATTACTACCCTGCCCTAAAAAACTTTGAACAACTGGACTCAAATACTGTTAAGCTATCTTTAGTGCCTGAACTTTGTATTGTTTTATTTTGACCAGCTAGATTTATGGAGGTTCTTGTTAAGGAGTCTATGTCACAATCTTGTTAATATTTACATGCAAAAATCACAATGACACTGGAACATAGACCTTTAGAACTTTTGATGAAAGTGAAACAAGTTTTGCACTTTCTGCTCAGAGAATAAATTCAGTCCCTTTTCTCACAAGAGCCAAATACTGAGCTGAAGCTGTGATCCAGCAGCCAAACAGCCTTGGGGAAGGAAACTACTCTCAATGCACCTTTCTCTAGAGCATCCAGAAGACAGGGACGTGGCCTCAATAAGACAAGTAGGTGAAAAAGAAGGTGGGAAATGGGGTAAATAGAGATACAAGGATAAACCCAGAGAGCAAAATGGAAACAGAAATTGATTGAAATAGTCATAGGGAACAGTCAGAGAAACAGATAAAGATATACTAAGAGCACAAAAACAAATTTGGAATTATCGTTGTTTAGAAATAAATAGCCACAAATCTGGGAGAAGATGGGGCATGTAATCTAAACACTCAAGAAACAATTTGGTGATTTGGATTATCAAGTAAAAACAAATCTACACTAAGGGAAAATGAGATTTTATTTGAAAAGTTTCTTGCAACAAGGGGGAAAGGACTATTGCAACAGGAAGAAGAATCCAACCATAAGAGCTGTCAGCATTTCTAAAGCCAGGCAGAAGAAGTCATCATTCCTGGGGAAGGGGCAAGAAGCCTGGAACAAATCCCATAGGGGACAATGCTAATTGGGAATGTCTTCCCTGAGGTCAGCAGATTCATAGTAGGGGTCAAGGAAGAGGTCAATGATGGATGAGATAGAGGGAAGGGTAAAGATCAAGAGTCCAAAGGAAGGAGAGACTTAATTATTATTTGGTCAACAGGAATTTTGTTTATACAGATTAATAAGAATAAACAATTCAGCAAATCTTTTATTAGGCAAAGAATGAAAATTTAAAATTATGTGTCTGGCTCTCATAATAAAAAATAATGACATGAATCTCATTTAAATCTTATGGGGAAGAAGGTCTCTTTGCAGTAATTCCTTTCCCAGAACAAAAAGGTTAGATGGATTTCCTTGACCATAGCTCTTTTCCAGGAGCAAAGTCTACGGTAAAGTTAATGTTTTTAATATGGCTGATGTGATATTATTCTCTGCTATTACAAGCACAGAAAAGGGAGCTACTTAATTGATCTGAAAGATTAATAGAGGGCTTCACAAGGAAAGATAAACTTTCACTGACTCAGCAGTATAGAGGACCAAAGAAAGAAGATGGAGGACTCTTTTAATGTAAAATTATAGGGTCAGAAAGCCGCATGACATGGAGGCCATGGAGGGAAGATGAAGAGTGTGGCTTCTAAGGGAAGGAAGTAAATTAGATGGATAGGGAAAGAAAAATGAATGGTTATAAATAGAATTATAGAAGTTGATTGTTGAAAGATTAGGAGGGGTCTTGAATGCCAAGACTGAGTAGTTTTCATCATATTATAAACAAATTCAGTTTTCAAAATTTTACAAACAAGGAAGTAAATAATTTACACATTATTTGAATAGTTCACTGTAAAAGATGGTCTATAAGAGGGAGATAGAAAATAGATTTCAAGACATACTGTTACAAAACAAACGGGGCTAACTAAAGCCCAAGATGTAATAGGCATACAACAGGCAGCACAGCTAGAGGGGAAGGACTAGGGAAACCAGTGCTCCAAGACACAAAACGCATTCATTTCACCATCTCCCCATCAAAGCTAGATGGATTCTTCATCAAAAACTTTCCTAGAAGAAAACTTTTGCAAATGTCTGGGTATGTCAATTTAGGATGGTTTCCTAATATTGTTAATCCAACATTTCCAAAGAGCAGATCCAAATCCAAAGAATAATTATATGTAGGCTGGGAGACAAAGATGAAGGGGCTCTAAAATCTGATACAATCTAGGAAAGGGAAGAAGAGCCTAAAGCATCTCATGATTTGCCCCAGACCCACAACTCCTCAAAGCCATCTTTGCAAACCACTCACTCTAAAGCACCTCAAGCTACTTTCTACCCCATTACCTGCTGATTCCTCTCATAACTCTTAAAGCATTCTGAAATTACTTTGCTTATTCCTTTACTTACAAGCCCATGGCCTGCTTCTTCCATGAGACTATAAACTTCCTAAGGGCAGGGATCAAGTCTGTCTTACTTATTAAGCAACCCACAGCACCTAGAACATTTCCAAGCACACTGAAAGCCAGAAGTAATATAAGTCGAGCAAAATGTGAATTTTTTATCATTTCTGTGCTAAATCCCTAATATATATTACCTGGATGATCACATTTGCTTGAAGGTCCATAATTATTGTGAGAAAGGAAATGAGAGATAATCACCAAAAAAGTTCTCTAGGATAACTAGGGTGAAAATGTTAGAGAGATATCCTGACTTGGTAAGATAAATGTGAGTATCAGGCTTACAGAGAACTTCTAAAGACAAAGACAAAGCCAGAATTTAAACTAAAGCCTGAGAAGTGGATGACATGCATCCATTGAACATTCCACTAACAAACATCTGAGCCAGATATGCTGATTTCAATACTACCTTGAGGAATTTAGAAATAAAAAAAGTAAAAAACCTATAGAGGAGGCAGTTTCAATCTACATCTAAATGGAATAAAAGACTTGAGCTTGTTTTCCTGTCCAAGAAAGTTAGATGTTTAAGATAAAGACAACACCATGCAAGGGGAGGTAAGTAAGGAGCAGGATGTAGCAAATGAGTTAACTTTGCAAAAAGGTTAAAGATAACTTCTTCCTTGGGGATATAGAGTAGGGAGAGGCCCCCCTTCTACCACATGTTAGTTCTTATATGTGTTCTTTGGCTAGATCTAGGAACCAAATTAATACAATGTTGATTAACAAGAGAAAAGCATATGTTTCATTAAATTTACCTGGGCATTGGGACCTTCATAAGGGAGTGAAGTCCATAGATATGACCAAAGAGATACTTTTTATATTCTTCAGAACAGAAACAATAAATTCGTGGAAGTATGCCAGGACCAATGGATCTCTGGATTAGAGTAATAAATTCTGTGGATGCCACTTAGAGATATGGGAGGGGAGAGTAAAAGTTAGTGGAAAACAAGGGCTACTTCAAGAGTTTCATTATTAGCCTCACTAATACTCTCTGGCATCTAGGACTGTTTTCCCACCTTGGTGTGGCAGTAACATGCATCCCAAGAGAATCCATATGACTGATTTCATGTAGGAAAAGACAGGTCACGTGGTCTTTTTTGAAGTCACTCTTCCTCAAGTGACTGATCTACTCAATACACCCACTCAGGATATTTTGGTATGGCAAATCCTTACCTCTTAAAGGAACTAGAGAGAAGAACACAAGAATATGTTGTAGCCTTAAATTTGAAGGTAAAAATATTGGAAGTTGAGAAGTTCTCACCAGGTATGTTCTACATGTTCTTGATTTAGAAAATGAGGGTCCCAAAGATGAGAGGAGACACAACAAATGCTTTATTTGATGTCTCTCTTTTCTTTAACCCTGGTTTCCTTAATATGCTGTTGGATTGTAGGTTCAAAGGACCCTCTTAGAAGTTTTATTTACCTCTTTAATTACAAGGAAATAAATACCTGGCACTTTGGAGGATGTCAATTGCTGTGTATAATTAGTTGTAAAATTACAAATATGTAATGCTTAATTGTGTGGACTGATAGAAACAGAGAAAACAAAGATGAAATTCTTTGACTCCTGAGACTCTAGAATGATTGGAATATTGTGAATAATTTTCTCACCTATTTACCATTTTTAAGTAGCAGCCTACAGTATGTATTCTTTTGTATTTGGCTTCTTTCCCATAACTTAATATTGGGAGATTAAAATATACTATAGTGTGCAGCTTTGATATTTGTTTTCATTGTTTATATCCTATTATATAAGTATCCTATAATTTATATATCCCATCTGGATATATCTGGACATTTGGGTTTATTCCAGTTTCTTCCTTTTTTGAATAGTGCCACCATGAATATCTTTATGGGTGGATATTTCTTGATGCATATGTGCACATCTTGACATATAACTAGAGATTAATATCTTGGCTTATTTCTATCATTAGGTTTTATGTATATCCATGATTATTTGCTTCATTTTTAGTTTATTTCTTGCCCACCTTTGTGGTACTTGTTGAGGTTCATTTCATTTTATTATTCTATTAGTTAGGATATTTGTGGGTGTTATGCCTACTATCCATTATTATCCAATATATTTAAAAGTGATTTTGTATCAAAGTTGCACATATTTATTCTCACCAACACACACACACACACACACACACACACACACACACACATACACACACACACACCTTTATCCATACAACACCATCTCCTATGTTGAACCAGCTGAAATTTTAAATACATAGTTTTTAATATACACATTATACAATACAATTATTTACATTAATAGATTTACTTGTAACGTTACAAACATGGTGTGTATATAATTTTATGTTCCAAATAATATTCCATAATAATATTAAAAATACTTCTTTAATATTGCATAGAATCTAGTACTGCTACTGAGATCCCAATATCAGTCTGCTTTTATCTTTTCTTTAAATGACACATTCCTTTCCTTCATAAAACTCTTTATTCTTTATCCTAAGAAGAAGGTAAATTTGGCAGGAAATATATAAACAATTAATAAAATTATTAGTATTATTTATCCTGATAAACATTTGATGTACACTTTCAATATGAAAAATCTGGTCATATTATAGCTCTGAGAAACGTTTTTTGATCATTTTACTAAAATACAGTTTTTTTATTCATTTCTTTTTTTCTCCTGCAGAAAGAGGGGGATATTCACAGTAAATTATTTAATTAGAATCAGGAGCAAAAGGCAGTTTCTGCCATTGTCTAATGGGCGAATGTAGGCATAGCTCAATGTGCAGCTGTCAGCACAAGACTGACAGGAAATACTGTGGAAAGTAGGTCTGGCAGCAACTGCTAGGCTGGGTACAGGGAGGAGCAGAATAGGACCAACCAGATTTGGCTCTAATTCCTCTTTTCTGATGGGAAACAATAGAGCTGTCTCCTCATACCATCATTTAGAGCTGAAAGTGCTGTTAGAGATCATTGCTTGGCAGTTTCTCCCCTGTGGAGATGGTCCACATTTTCCCTTGAATGTGTATTTATTACATTACCCCAAAAGATGTCTCTCTTGAGACAGCCCATATTAGACCTTGGATGTGTCTCTGATTTATTAAATAAATCTTGTCTGTATCTTTGAGAGAGAGAGAGAGAGAACAAGAGAGAACAAGAGAACTGCTTCATTGGGGAGGAAATAGGGGCTTTTCCAATGTCTTTCTTGTTTCCCTATCTGCAAATTGGAAAAATAGCCTGAACCTTATGAGATTGTTGTAAACATTAAGATAATCAAGCATGAACATTTGTGTGTGTGTGTGTGTGTGTGTGTGTGTGGTACTCTATCTTGGAGCTACACCCCCAGGACCCCTCTTTTTCTTATCCCAGGGATGCAAGAATTTATTGCAGGGATGCAAGAATGATTGAATATATGCAAATCAATAACATAATATACCATGTCAACAGAACGAAAGACATAAATCACATGGTCATCTCAAGTGATGCAGAGGAGTTATTCAATAAATTTCAACAGTCTTCTATTCTGTTCCATTGGTCTATGTGTCTGCTTTTGTGCCAATACCATGCTGTTTTTATTACTATGGCTTTGTAGTATAGTTTGAAGTCAGTATTGTGATACCTCCTGCATGGTTCTTGTTGCTGAGAACTACTTTGGCTATTCTGGGTTTTTTTTTTTTTTTTTTTTTTTTTTTTTTTTTTTTTTTTTTTTTTTTTTTTTTTTTTTTTTTTTTTTTTTTTTTTTTTTTTTTTTTTTTTTTGCTGTTCCAAATGAATTTAAGGACTAATTTTTCTATGTCAGTGAAGAATGACCTTGGTAATATAATGGGCATTACATTGAATCTGTAGAACACTTTTGGAAGAATGGCCATTTTTGATATTTATTCTGTCTATCCAAGAGCATGGGAGGTCTTTCCATTTTTTAAGATCTTCAATTTATTTTTTCAATGTTTTATAATTTTCCCTGTAGAGGAAAATTTTACCTTCTTGGTTAGGTTTATTCCTAAGTATTTTATTGTTTTAGGGAATATCATGAATGGAAATGTTTTCTGGATTTCTTTTTCAGTGGACTTATGGTTGGCATACAGAAAAGCTTCTGATTTTTTAAGATTGATTTTGTATTCAGACACTTTGCTGAATTTGTTGATCAGTTCTAAAAGCCTTTGGTTGAGTTTATTGGATCTGCTAACTATAATATCATGTCATCTGAAAATAGAGATAGCTTCAGTTCTTCTTTTCCTATTTGTATTCCTTTGATTTCTTTCTCTTGCCTTAATTCTCTAGCTAGAGTCTCAAGTACTATATTGAAAAGGAGTGTTGATAGTGGACATCCTTGTCTCATTCCTGTTTTTAAGGGGGGACTCTCATAGTTTTTCCTTATTCAATTTGATGTTTGCTGTGGGTCTATTGTATATTGCCTTTATGATGTTGGGGTAGGTTCCTTCTATTCAGATTGTCTGCAGTATTTTTACCAAGAATGTGTATTGGATTTTGTTGAGAAATGATCATGTGATTTTGTCCTTCGTTATGTTTATGTAGTAAATTACATGGATTTTTTTCGTATGTTGATCCAACTTTGCATCCCTGGAATGAAGCTGACTTGGTAATGGTGTGTAATTTTCATGATGTGGTTTTGAATGCACATTGCTATTATTTTGTTTAGTAGTTTTGCATCTAAGTTCATCAGTGATATTGGTCTGTAGTTTTCATTCCTTGAGCTGTCTTTATTCTGTTTTATTCTGTCTTTATTGTATATTAACATGATGTCTGCTTCATAGAATGTATTTGAGAGAGTCCAGTTTCTTTATATTTAATGGAATAGATTGAGAATATTGGGATTAGATCTTCTATAAAGGTTTTATAAAATTAGGCTGGGAAACTATCAGGACACAGGCATTTCTTTGATAATAGGCTTTTTATTGCTACTTCAATTTCTTTGATTGCTATTGGTCAGTTTAAATTTTCTATATTTTATTGATTCAATTTAGTAAGGTTGTATGTGTCAGAATAGAAAACTCAGAAACAAATTCATACATTTACAGTCAATTGATTTTTGACAGAAGGGCCAAAAATGTACACTGGAAAATGATAGCCTCCCCAACAAATGGCATTGACAAAACTGGTTATCCATATGTAGAAAAATGGAGATAAGCCCCACTTTCTCACTTTGTACAAAAGTCATTTCAAGATGGATAAAAGACCTGTAAATTAGACCAGAGACCTTGCAGCCACTTGAAGAGGGCATAGGACCAACACTTCAACACATAGACATGGGTAAAAACTTCCTCAACAAGACCCCAAAGGCACAAGAAATTGAAATGAGGATCAATATATGGGATTTCATTAAACTCAAGAGCTTCTGTGCAGCAAAAGAAACTATCAAGAACTTCCACAGAGAGCCAAGAGAATGGGAGATGATTTTTGCCAGCTACTCTTCTGATAGAGGGCTAATATCTAGAATATACAGCAAACTCAAGAAACTCACTGCCTAAAAACAAATACCCCCCCCAAAAAAAAATGGGCTAGTGAACTAAATAGACACTTCAAAAAAGAAGAAATACAAATGACAAAATGTGTGAAAAAATGTTCAACATCATTAGCGATCAGAGAGATGAAGATCAAAATTATGAAAAGATGAAGAACAAAATTATGTCATTTGCAGGGAAATGGATGGAACTAGAGAACTTTATGCTAAGTGAGATTAGTCAATCACAAAAAGTGAAGTCGGATGTTCTTCCTAATAAATGGAAGCTAGGTAGAAAATGGGACCTAGGAGGGACTTCAAACAAAGGAGGAGAAACCTTAGATGATTGAAGAAGGCTACCTAACTGAGGGAGATGTGTGGGGGGACAAGGAAACACCTCAATGGACATGCTGTACATCCACACACTTATCAAAGTCACTGTGCTGAACACAGGAAGGAGGGAAGGAGGAAGGAATAGAGTGTGAACTGGGGGATGGCTCAATGAGTGATGTGTGCATGTACACCTGTATCACTCTGAACTTCATCAGGATATACAATTACAATGCACCAATAAAAAATAAATAAATAAAGATGACCACTGAGAGGCTTTGTAAAAAAAAGTGAAATAAAATAAAATTCAACATTCTTTCATGATAAAAACACTGAAAAATTAGGCATGCAAAGAACATACCTCAGTATATAATAATAAGCCAACTTCTAACATTCATATTGACTGGGGAAAAGATAAAATTTCTCTGTCTAAGATCTGGAATAGACCATGATGTCCACATTCATCACTTTTATTCAATATAGCACTGGAATTCCCAGTCAGAATAATTAGAGAAGAGAAATAAAATAAAGGGATCCACATTGGAAAAGAAGTATACACATTTGTAGTCACAGATATATAAGATGTCAAATATACTATAGCAACCCAAAATAATAGTTGTTCGCTAGCCTGAGTTATAAATTAGTCATTTAATAAACACTTAAACCATGACTTTTAGATGCAGTTTGCTAAGTAACCAAAGGCCTAACAAATACACAAACACAAGAGATTATCTTTGATCAGGAAACATTATTGTTTTAGGTGTAGAAAATAGAGACAGCAGGAAATGGGAAATTATCTTAATAAAATATAACATTTTACTCTATAGGCTTGTTTTTTGTAAAATTTTTACCAAGAGCAGATCAATATCTTAAGAAAACCAAATTATTTCAAACATAGAATAAATGTATTTACTGTGACTTTTAGAAAAATCTTTAAATAATTCCTTTTAATTTTAACCAGCTTCATCACATACAAAATTTCTTTCATAAGGTTCACCATTTACAAATTATTTGCAACTTCCTCAAACCTTCTGTGACTTGCTTAACATTCTGACTTTTGTTCTTACCTTTCTTTTCCCCAATTGGATAACTTAGTCATTCAGAGTAAAGATATTGCCATACAAAATCCTTTCCCACCTAAAAACATTTTATCTTTCTTTTAACTTTCTTTATTCAAATGCCTCCTCATACTGATAAATATCTTCTTTTATTTATTGGGTTTTCTTTTCTCTTTTGGAGCTCTGGTAGTATGATAAATATTTTATTTGTCAGTTTGGCTAATAGGATGCTAGTATTCATGGCAGATGGAGAGTTCCCCATCTGAAAGACAGAGGAGGAAAAAAAGTGTCCTTTTAACTTCTCTTACTGTCTGATCACCCCAAAGTGTTCTCCAGGTTCTAAACCTGAACACGTTTTTCTATCTATGCACAACCCATGAAACAAATCTATCAGAGTATCTGTACACATTACTGATGAGATTTCACAGCATCCAACTGTCCCTCAAAAATGGTAGTCTGTGTGTGTGTGTGTGTGTGTGTGTGTGTGTGTGTGTGTGTTGCCTGCATCATCTATTTCTGCTTTGGCTTCCTTTTGTCTCTCAAGGGAAATGTCCCTAGTCAGTTTGTTTTTAGTTTTAGTTTTTGTTTTTAGTTTTTTATTATTGATGATGTCAAATAATAAAGGAATGAAGCTCTGGAGATATAGCCCAGATCTTGGCATGATTATAATTCCAGTATCTGGCCCAATAAAATTTGGCCTCTTTTCTTACTGGATTAAAAATCTCCATGCAGGTAAAGATTGCTATTAGCTAAAGATTGTTCAGGAGTGTTTCATTCATCTGATCATTGTCTTAAAACTTTTAGGGTGCTCAGGTTAAAGAATGGATATTTGTCCCCATCAAAGAAATGTGTACATTTTGTATACAAAATTATAGAGATTTGAACCTTGATTTCCAGCAATTTTTGTTGTCTGTATTAAAGACCCCAAAACAAAGCCATCCCACACTATTGTTTTCCTATATGCCAATAATTTAGAAGCTAATTTAATAGACCCGAGTGTTACTATAGATCTTAAGAAGTCAAAAACATTTCAAAGCATTGATTAAATTTGGTGTTTACCCAATTTAATTTAATTTAATAACTACATTATAGATTACCCCTGAAAAGTCAAGACATCAGATAAACAACATTAGTGCCTTAAAATATTTTTCCTGCCACGGAGAAAAACTTGTAAACATCCTACAGTTGAAATATAATCTTGATTATTTACCTAGAAAAAATGCATATGTCAATTTTAGGGAAATTTTTCCTTTAATATCATGAATAAATCTTAAATTTCCTTAGTTTTCAGATTTATTTAAGTCACATGAACTGAGGCATTTAGTTTTTTTTATTTATAAGGACTTATTTATTAATATTCCAAATTTTGTACCATATAGACAATATATAGACACATCACACAGATAACAGAATAAACTACATAAACAGATAGGAGAAAAGAGAGTTAATAGATATTGACTATCCAGAGTGAAACCAGATCTAGAGCTTTCAGGAACAAAAACATAACCTGTCACCAATTTTACTCTATGAAACAGGCATGGGGAAAATTTGTACAGTAGGGTATGCTTGGGCAATCTGCAGCCATGGGTAACACTAGATTAATTGATTCAAGTGGCCTCTTTTTTCCCCCATGACATGCAAACGCACCCATCAACACCACTGTTCATCCCACTTCTTTTATGATCCCCCAAAAGAGATGCTTTCTATTCATTCAGTCAAGACAAACAAACAACACTGAAAAACACATTGAATTAATAAATTAATATAGCAAGGTTTCAGGATATAAGGTTAATATAAAATTTTTGCTTATCCCGTGTGTGTGTGTGTGTGTGTGTGTGTGTGTGTATGTGTGTGTGTGTGTGTTTGTTTGTACACAGTTGTGTATAGGAGGGGTACTAAGTATTGAATCCAGGTGTGTTTTTCCACTGAGATTCACCCTGGGATTTTTAATTTGAAACAGGGTGTTGTTAAGTAACCATGCTCTGACCTAAAATCTGGGATCCTGCTATCTCCAGCTCCCAAATACTAGGATTATTGGCATGTGCCACCATGCCCAGCTAAGAGTTCCATATCTTTGTTTGTGTGTGCAAGTACATGTGTGTGTGTGCATGGGTGGGCATCTGTGGTGTGTGTGTGTGTGTGTGTGTGTGTGTGTGTGTGTGTGTGTGTGTGGTGCTGGAGATTGAACTCAGGGGCCTTCTACCTCTGAATTTCACCCTCAACCCTTTTTCAATTTTTTATTTGGAAACAGGCTCTTCCTAAGTTGCTTAGAGCCTTGTTAAGTTGCTGAGGCTGGGTTTGAACCTGTGATCATCCTGTCTTAGCCCCTCAAGTACTTGGATTACAGGCAAGCACCACCATGCCTGGATTAAAAGTCTCATATCTTAATACTTAAACTTATGGTTTCCTTACTGGATTCCTGTCTGGCAAAGTTTGAGGAATAACACCCACAGACACCAGGAGAGTGATGGATTTTGATCTTCTGGAGCTAGTGGGCTCTAATCTCCTGGCAACACTTGTCATCTGCCTCCTTGCTTTTATCATATTTGGAATTTTTTTACACCAGTTATCCTGAATTCGGCCCAGTGGAAGGGGTTGAAGGTTTGTTTTACTTCCCTTGTCTGGTCATTGTCCCCCCCATATCTTATTAACCTACTCTGGTTGTATTCCTTTTGCAAATGGTTTTTACCTTTTCCATTACTAGTCCTCTGACCTAAGTGCCTAGTTTTTCTAGCTCCTCAGTGGGACAGGAGATGATATGTATTCCCATTCCAAAATGGAGCAACAGAAAAGAGGAAAGGAGTAATAGGCCCCAAGTAAGGCCTATGGACAGGCTGAATAACACTAAATTATAAGGCTTGTGGTTAATCCCCTTTGACTTCTATGTTCCTTCTTCTGTGAATACTGTAGTGGGGGTTAAGCACCCAAGACAACAGGCAGATCAGCTGCAATGGTTTTACTGAGCACAGCCACTTAGCAGTTCTCATGAGCTGGAGTCTCATGTGTGAAACTCCCCTAGGCTGGCATTGCACAGTGGTGTCTTTACAGTTCTGAGGTCTTGGAAGTGGTCCTTGCCACAACTCTCTACTAGTACTAGTGGAGATAATCTGTGGCAGTTCTGTCCCCATGCCAGGTCTCTGCAGCATCCTTTGAAACCTAGGTGGAGACAGCTATGCCTCAAAGCCAGTGGACTCTACATGCTCATTGTTCTGATCAGCATTCTTGCAACTATAATCTTAAAATGTTGGCCATGTAACCTAGAAGAAAGAAGACTTATTTTCTTATCATTTCAGGTTCAGTCCATGTGAGGGGGTTCTGTGAATGTCCTGGGCCTCACTTTAGATGCTTTTATGCTATCAGCATTATGGGACTGGGCAGCAGTGGAAGTCTCAAAAAATATATTTTTGTACTAAAGATTGAGCCCAGGGGCCTTCTAATATTGAGCTTCAAGCCCGGACCTTTTTAAAATTATTTTTGAAACATGTTCTCCCTAAGTTGCTGAAGGTATAATCAAATTCTTTGTTCACTGGTTCCCTTCCCTCATATTTCCTTCTGGAGTACCAAAATAATACAGGGTGTCTCCTTTTATTGGGTTCTTATCCAATGGATTTCAATGAATAAAGTCCAAGGACTAATGAAGAGTACAGAAATATGAAAGTTTGGGTCAAGAAAACATAGAAGGTGAAAACAGCTTCCTCCCATAAATGAGGGAGGGGTCCCTGAAAGAAAGTAACTATTAAAGTTCTTGGGAGATGACTTTTAAACCTTATTGAGGTTTTCCGTCTTCTCTTTGATGATTGGTCAGAATTGGGTTAGGAGGAACAATATATTTTGCGCATATTCAATCCTTAATTTGAATCATTATCTCATGGGCTTATGGGCTCTAATCTCCTTGTGCCACTTGTCTGCTCACCTCTCCCACATCCTCTTAAATTTTTTGTTTTTATGCTTATATTTTCTTAATAAACAGCACCTATCTTCCTTCTATCCATACCAATCTCTTTAACAAATGGACACTTGGCCACACCTTTGGTTTTTCCATCTAAGATGAATTTTTTCCATGTTCATGTTGAGAAGTTTCTAAATCTTTATATTCTGATTCCCTTTTTTTTTTTTTTTTTTTTGTGGTACCGGGGATTGAACGCAGGGGCGTTCTACCTCCGTGCTACGCCCCTGGCCCTACTTTTTATTCTTTATTTTGAGACCGGGTCTCATGAAGTTACAGAGGGCCTCACTAAGTAGAGAGAGAGAGAGAGAGAGAGAGAGAGAGACAGGGAGAGAGAGAGAGAGAGAGAGAGAGAGAGCTGAGGCTGGCCACGAACTGGGAACCTCCGGTCTCCGCCTCCCAAAGTACTGGGATTACAAGCGTGCACCACCACGCCTGGCTCTGATTCCCTTTTAATTATCAATTCTGTCTTCAAATTGTTTCTATGTTCTTGAATTTTACTCTATGCAGTTAAAAGAAACTATGCAGAATCTTGCATGCTGTGCTACCGTTTCAGTCAGCATTCTCACTGTTGTGACAAAAAAAAACCAGCAACCACAAATGAGAGGAAGGAAGATTTATTTGGGGGCCTATAGTTCTAGAGCTTTCAGAGATTTCAGTCCATGTTAGGCTCTGTCAGGTCTGCAAAGCTCAGAGCATGTCAGTGAGAAGCAGATAGATACCTTGTTAACAACTCATGGCAGCAGGAGAGAGAGGAAAAGGCAGCTATAGGAACCTGTTCCAGAAACACTGTCCCAGGCCATGCTTCCAAAGACCCCTAACCAGCAACCAAGTCCTGACTCCCACATGTCTGTTTTGTCTATTCTGAGGTCTGGGGACCATTCTAAATCCAAACCATAAAAGCTTCTGCTAAATATGCTAGTTTTTGCTATTTCCTGGTACTGAAAATTTGCTCTGGTATTAATTTCCAATAAAATGTAAAAGGCAGTCACTCAGGCAGAGAGGGACAGTACCTTTGTCTGTTACATTCCAAGAGCTCCCTCTCCTCCCCTCCTTCTTTGTCCTAATGATTAACCCATAGTAAGAATGTAAAGACAAAGCATCTAGCTTTAGAAGCACGCAGAGACTTAAGCACACCATAGAGGCAGTTAAAGCCTCTAGCCCTATATATATTTTCCTCTGGATATACTATTTTGCTGAGTGTTCAAGACCAAGCAGATAGCCCTATGTTGGGCAAACGTGAATTTTTATAACATTATTTTTCTGTCAAGGTGAGTCAGAGCTCCTCAGGGTTACTCTTGGGGACCTTGTGAGGCTTTTCCTCTACCAGTTGTGCCATCTGCAAGGATAGGTCATGGTCTTACTGATCATTTGGCTTTTCTTGAAGCATAAGGGACATTTCCCTCTCTGATGACCCTTCTTTTGCAGAATTTGTGCTGGTGGATCCCAGGAGCCTTCATAATTCCTATGATTGAGAGGTTAGATAGAACTTACCAGTGTTGCAGGCCCTTAGAGAAGTCCCATATTCCCTGGGTCCTATTTGACTTAGGAGGGCAAGGTCCAAAATATTGGCTGTTCTTCCTTAGCCCCTTTTATTTCCTTTTATTTGCCAACTGTTTTCTAAGACTCAGTTGTTGAATACCCAGAGGATCAGTTTCACTAATCCTTTTTAAGCTGTCTTGGAGATGATGGCTATCATCTCAAAATACTGTTTGGTTATTGTACTTCTGTCAAATAGTAGCAGACAACAGCTACATTTTTATAAGAAAAACCGAAAACACAATTATCAGGAACAAAACAAATCCCATTTTTATTTTTAAATAATGAGGATGGTAATAGTACAATTAGGAACATAAAAATATAAATCTAGAAAGGCTATCATTATCCTTAGTTTTGTTTAGATGCCATTAACTTGATAAAGTGTTTTCTTAAGTTGTGTATTTGAGTAGTCCTGTATACTTTAGGAACATGAATACCTCTAACATACAAAGAAGCTAGTAATAATTAACTTCACAGCCACAAAAAAGTCTTTAATATATAAATTAGCTTTACTTTGGAGTAAAATTTAAAATCCATGTCTCATTGAGGTAATTATAGATGCAGGTGTATTTAGGTAATTAACATTATCAAAAGTCATATAGCTTTAGACCTTTTATAAGTTTAAGGAACAGTATTAATAATCAGAAATAGGCTTATTGTATGATGTACAATTGTATCTCACTTATACAATAATAATGCATTTATTAGTCAAAGTAAACATATGTAAACCAGGTATTAAATGACAGACATTTTTATTTGAATGGTACTATATATACAGATGACAGAAATTTTAAAAATTCCATTAGTATTTTTGTATATTTAAGGTTTCGACACAGTGCATACTGTATAAAGGAGAGCATGTATTAAATATATATTTTTACTTTTTAAACTTTTATATAACATTTAGATAAAGCTCAGATCCACATTGTATGTAGCACTTAGATTTATACACATTTGTAGTCACAGATATATAGGATGTCAAAGATACTACAGCAACCCAAAATAATAGTTGTTCATTTATTGAGTTATAAATTGGTCATTTAACAGACATTTAAATTGACTTTAAGATGCAGTTTGTTATGTAACCACAGGCCTAACAAATACACAAACACAGGAGATTATCTTTGATCAGAAAACATTGTTTTAGATATATAAAATAGAGACAACAGGGAACATAGGAAATTATCTTAATAGAATGTAAAGCTTTGCTCTCCATTATTGTTTCTTTAAAATTTTTACCAAGAGCAGATCAATACCTTAATTAAAGCAAATTGTTTCAAACATGGACTCAATGCATTTAATGACTTTTAGAAAACCCTTTAAATAATTTCTTTTAATTTTAACCAACTTCATCACATATAAAGTTTCCTTCATAAGTTTTACCTTTTACAAATTATTTGAAACTTCCTCAAGCCCTCCATGACTTGCATAACATTGATTATTTTTCTCTTCTTTCTTTTCCCCTATGTGAAAAGTCAGTCATTTAGAATAAAGTTCTTGCCATACAAAATCCTTCCCCACATAAAAGAAATTTCCTCCTTTAACTTTTTTCATTAAAATACATCCTCATGCCTATAAATATTTCCTTTTATTTACTGAGTTTCCTTTTGTCTTTTTAGATTCTGGTGGTATGGCAAATTTTCATCTGTCAGTGTGGCCAGAAAGGCCATAGTAATTTACCTTCCTGGCATAGCTTTGGATATTTCTTTAACACAAACCTCAGTCCTTTGACTCTCCCCCTGCAGAACAGATCCAGCTATAAGATAGTGTCATTGTTTACATTGTCCTCTGGTGGTCATCCTCTCTGTTCTTTAATCTATACTACCAAGTTCAGGCACAGAAAAAAGATGAAGCATTTTTCTTTAGTGTCTGGGGTTCAACAGAGCTCCAGTTCTGTAATATATAACCTAAGGGGGTGCTGGTAACCTTATGAAAGACATAGAAGAGAAAAAAAACATCCTGTTAACTTCTCTCACTGTCTGAATGTCTCAAAGCATTCTCTCAGTCCTGAACCTCATTCCTGTGTAGGCATGGCCATGGGTAGGGTGAGACTACTGGACTCTCTCATGCTCATGAGTGAGACATAGAACTAACACCTGTTTCCAACTGGTTGTCACAGAAATACACACACACACACACACACACACACACACACACACACATACATATATGCATCAGGCTTGGCTGCACCACCTATTGCCTGCCAGTGCCTTACCTTTGCCTCCCATGGGAAATGTCCCTAGTCTATCTGTGCTTAGTTTTCACAGGACAGTGGTCAATAATAAGGGAATGAAGCTTGCAGGTGTATGGCCCATCTCTTGGCATGATTATAAATCTAGTATCTGGCTCAGTAAAATTTGGCCTCTTTTCTAGGGGGTTTGAAAATCTCCATGCAGTTCTATCAGCTAAAGATTGTTCAGGACTGTTTTATTGATCTGATCATTGTCTTCAAATTTTTGGGTGCTCAGGTAAAAGAATGGATCGTGTTCCCATTGAGGCAAAGTATACATTTTGGATACAAAATTACACATTTATTTGAACCTTGATTTTCAGCAACTTCTTTTGTCTTTAGTAAAGATACAAAAACAACCCATCCCACAATATAGTTTTCCTATATGCCAACAATTTAAAAGCCCATCCAATAGACCCAAATGTTATTCTAGATCTTAAGAAGCCAAGAACATTTTAAGAATTAACTACATTTTGTATTTATGAAATTTAATTTTATAATTTAATCATTGTTATCCCTGAAAAGTCAAGACATAAGATAAACATTATTAGTGTCTTAAAACATTTTTCCTGCTACAGGGAAAAAACTTCAAAAGCAATTAACACTGTATTTGAAAACATCCTACAGAGACAAACATAATCGTGATTGAATATTTACCTAGGAAAAAAGGCATGTGTTAATAATTTTAAGGACATTTTTATTTTAATATCATGAACAAATCTTAAACTTACTCAATTATCAGACTTATTTAAGTCATGTGAACTAAGACATTGTGGTTGTTGATTTTTAAAATTTTATGAGTGCTTTTATTAATATGTGAACTTTGGTACCATGTAAACAATATACAGACACATCACATACAACACAACAAACAACATTAACAGGTAAGAGACAAATTTAGAGCTTCCAGAAAACAAATTATATTCTGTCATCGATTTATTGTATGACATAGACATGGAAAATTCTGTACAATTAGCCATGTTTGTGCGGTCTGCCAGCCATGAATAACCCTGAATTAATTATAGCGGGCTAATGTGCCAATCACTATGACTGTCCATCCCGTTTCTTATGATCTGCTAAAAGAGATGGTTTCTGTCCTTTTAGTCAAACCAAACAGAGAATGAACACTTGAATAGCTACTGAGTAAAGATGGCAGAAGAAAAAAACAAAAAGATAGAGACCCAGAAAGCCTCTAGTTAAACAAAACAAAAATAAATCAGAATAAGCATATGTATGCGTGCAAACCCAGGTGAATTTAGAAAAATGTTTAGCTCAAAAAGAAAAAAAATAAATGAACATAAGATTTTATATTCTATACTCTGCTGTAAATTTGTGTGGATGCTTAAGAAGACTTGTTTTTTCTTCTTGCAAAGGATATAGAGCTCTAGAATCCTAGAATTGGCTCTTAATAGTGCAAGAGAACAAAAACATTATAAAATAGAATTATTTTAAACACCTATAGATGAAACATCTACACATAATTTATTTTCTTGTTGACTGGACAGTCTGGCTGTGCCTAAGTATACCTACTTATCTGTCTAAAGCCTCTATCTACCCAGTTCAGCAGTTCTTTGAGAGTTTGACCAGCAGCATCAGAGGCCTAGGTGTGAGATGCTATCAATCACATCAGGGAAGGGTAAGTTCACCCCTCCCAGAGTGGACATGTAGGTGGTTACAGGGGGGTGACTTTAAAACAGCCACCTCCCTTTTATGCATATTAAATTTGGGGTTGTGGAGAGATTTTCTTTATTCACTTTCCCAGCATACCATGTGGGGTGGGGGCTAAAATCTCTCCCAGATGGCCAGAAACTGGCCAATGGTAGCTGTCCAGGCAAGCATCTGTTCTCCTCTTCCCAAATTATGACTTCCTTTCCAAACAAAGCAGTAGTGAGGAGTTCTCAGCTTAGAAAATGAACTTTTGGGGATATCTATCCATAAGCAAGTTAGAGAGCTAAGTTAGAAATTGCTTTTAAGCCGGGCGTGGTGGCGCACGCTTGTAATCCCAGTACTTTAGGAGGCGGAGACCAGAGGATCCGGGTTTGTGGCCAGCCTCAGCTCTCTCACTCTCTCTCTCCCTCTCTCTCTCTCTCTCTCTCTCTCTCTCTCTCTCTCCTTAG
>PVJS01023963.1:0-29099 GCA_004027185.1 Glis glis
TTCCTCCCATCACATCAGCTGTAGGCCAGGCATGGTGGCACATGCTTGTAATCCCAGTACTTTGGGAGGCGGAGACCGGAGGATCCGGGTTCGCGACCAGCCTCAGCTCTCTCTCTCCCTGTCTCTCTCTCTCTCTCTCTCCCTCTCTCTCTCTCTCTCTCCTTAGTGAGGCCCTTCACAAATTTGTGAGACCCGGTTTCAAAATAAAGTATAAAAAATAGGGCCGGGGGCGTAGTGCAGAGGTAGAACGCCCCTGTGTTCAACCCCCGGTACCGCAAAAAAAAAAAAAAAAACATCAGCTGTGCCTCAGAACTGATATCAGGGCTTACTGAACCATGAATGTACATCTCAGTGGTTCACCTAGAGCCCAGGTACTAGTTGTCCAGGCTTCCTAACATAGCACCATTTATTAAATTTCCAAATATTAGCCAGGCATGGTGGTGCACACCTGTAATTCCAGTACCTGGGAGGCTGAGATAGAAGGATCGTAGGTTCTAGGCCAGCCTCAGGAACTTAGTAAGACCCTTGGAAACCCTTAGGGAGACCCTGTTTCAAAACAAAAATTAAGAACTAAAAAAGGCCTGTGGGCTTAGCTCAGAGGTAAAATGCCCCTGGATTCAATTCCCAGTACCAAAAAAAAAAAAAAAAATCAATATATTGCCATTCAAATTGGAGTAGCAGGTACTAAGACATTTCTATTTGAAAAATCAAAAGTATAACCTTTAAAATTTTGCTTATTAGCTGGGCATGGTGGCGCACACTTGTAATCCCAGTACTTGGGAGGCTGAGAAAGGAGGATCGCAGGTTCAAGGACAGCCTCAACAAGTAGTGAGACTCTCATCAACCTAGCAAGACCCTGTTTCAAAATAAAAACAATAAAATAGGGCTGGGGGTGTAGTTCAGAGGTAGAATGCCTCTAGGTTCAATCCCCAGTACCACACACACGCACACACACACAAAATGCTTATTAATCACAGATATGGTTCAGTCAAATGCCTGCACAGTACTGTTGTTTCTTCTTTGATTTCTTATATTGTAAGAAATCAAGTACCTGCTTCATTTCCTCTTGTATTGACTCCATGCAATTACTTCTGAGTATGTATGGAATACATGCAGCCTACATACATCCATACGCATATACATGCATGCCTACTTGCGTACATGCAATTGTCCCTCGTTGCTATCCATAGGCTGACACTTCCCTGCCCTTAGACCTGTCCTGTCCCTCACTGTCCACCTTCCTTGTCATTCATTTTCTCTTCATGTTGTCACAAGACCTCCCACTTCCTCTCAACTATTTGCCCTTCTGCACACATTGGCTTTTTTATTGAGTCTCTATGAACCAAAATATAGCATGCAGCCGGGCATGGTGGTGCCCGCTTGTAATCCCAGTACTTGGGAGGCTGATAGAGGAGGATCACAGGTTTGAGGCCAGCCTCAGCAACTTAGTGAGGCCCTCCACAATTTAGTGAGACCCTGCTTCAAAATAAAGGATAAAAACAATAGGACTGGGGGTGTAGCTCAGAGGTAGAATGCCCCTGGGTTCAATACTGCAATAAATAAATAAATAAATAAATAAATAAATAATAAGGTAGATGCAGCTGAAGGCTTACTGGAGGAAGTTATTTCATCAACCCTATAGAGCAAAATTAATAAAAGTCTCTGAACAAGTCAAAGCAAGTGATCCAGCACCAATAAACTAATATATAAATAATAAGTAATAATAACAGTAAGAAATAATTTTTATCTAATGATTCCTTTCCACAAATTTTCAGTCTTATTCCCCTCCTGTCTCACCTTTCTCCTTTGGTTAGAGGAATAAGTTGAGGTATCTTGTTTTATCCAACTCTTTAGGATGTACTTTCTTTATATAATATTGTCAGGAGTAGGCGAACCAGCTGTGCTTAAGTGTTGGTAAAAAATATGCATGCATGTGTGTACCAGGTAGAAAATGGCCAAGCAGAACTTCTGTTTTTAGCTCAATGCATTTACATCATCCTTATATATTTGCTACACCTATATACCTACACACACACACACGCACACACACACATACACATACACACACACACACACACACAACCGATGAGGAATTAATGTTGAGGATTCTTTTATTTAGAAAATCTTCTGCCCTGTCCTCAATCTGCGACCTGACACTTGTGGACAATGACCTCTTTATGCCAAGCCAATTCACTGACCTGTTCTATCTCAAAACTGGAAAGAATAATTACCCATGATATGAACACTTAAATATGGAAGAGCTTACTTCTGCAATTATTAGGGCACAGGTAGAAAATTTGCCTTATTACAAAATATTGAAAATTATATTAGTAGCCTCTGTGAGAAATGAAATGTATTATTATAAGAAGTAATCATTTGTTCCCACTTAGCTCATCATTATTTCCCATTATCATATCTGATGCTTACTTTAATGTAATATGACCAGTGCTCCTGGGAAATCAAATTATGATTTATGAAAAGGGTAAAAGTTTAAAGTCTGGAATGTGTAAAATTTTAGTAGGTACATCCCCAGAAATGGTTCCTTATTTGCTTCCAAATGGATTGTTCTTTTTGGTTCAAAAAATTATAGTCATAGATAGAAGCAGCTGTTTTGGGCTAAATCCCTCCCAGAAATCTGTGCCAAAGTTCTAATCCCTATACCTCAGGGTGTGAACATATTTTGGAGACAGAAGCTTTACAGAGGTAATTAAGGTAAAATCAGGTCATTAGGATCAGCCCTAGTCTAGTATGACTAGTATCCTCCAGAGAAGAGAAAATTTGAACAAGACACCGAAGTTCAGGGAAGACAGAAGAAGATGGCCACCTACAAGACACTTCGTTCTTGTTATCCCAGCCTCCGCGCCTGTGAAGAAATACACTGGTGCTGTCCAGGTCACCCTACCTGTGGCACTTAAGGACAGCAGCCCTAGCCAACTGATGCATCTGTGAATTAGATTTCAGACTATCTCATATTTCTATATCCTCCAGAGTATCCTCATTTGCTGCAGAGGGACAAAATGCCTGTTTCTTGTCAGTTTTTGTCTTCCAGAATTTAGTTTTTGTAAATTTAAATCATTTAAACACATGACTGCTGTACTCCATAATAGAGGATTTTACTCTCAATAGTCATTTCACAAATGTGTGCTGTGTTAATTCGTTTGCCTTATCCACCCCTGTCCTCCCAGCTCTAAGCAGGTAAGGTACCCGGTGCTCTGTCAACAGCAGCAGTAAAGGCTGGACCTGAAGAGCTTTCTCTGAACTTCTCTCCAGTTTTTAGACAGCAGCCTTCAAAGCCAAACTTATTATTCTTGCGCGTCTCCGTAAGGATATGAAAACAATGTTTTTCTATTTCCTGTAGAATGAAAATTATTTTCAAACGCCTTGCAAGAGAGAGGGCTGTGAATGCTTTAGCCTGCAGTAAATATCTCCGGGCCTGATCTCCTATGTGCCTGAGCAGCAGGACACCAGAAATTATTCTTTACCTGCATCGTGCCCTTGGGTTTCTGATGAGTTCTTCTACAAATATTGTTTACTCTTCTAGAAAAAGTCTTTATTTTTTTTTCCACTGCCTCTACGCGCTGAGCGCCAGCCTGGCTGCTTCGGTTTCCCTATGGGTTTCCGGAGTCTTTGCATCAGTGCTGGCTGAGTAGAGTCACTGGAAGTGTAAGGTGTGTCCCCAACGACAGCGCGTGTTACCAGGACAGCAGCGCCTCAGATCCTGCTGAAGCACTGAGCCTCTATGAATCCCACAGCAGAGAGGAGACCATCTGAACGCAGTCTATAGGATCCAGCCTGGGCTGATGGGGGTCTAGGTACAGCAGGGCGCCTTACACCAATATTTCTTACTTTCAATAAATGTAGCCCCTTAGCCGGGTGTGGTGGTGCACGCTTGTAATCCTAGTACTTGGGAGGCTGAGACAGGAGGATCTGGGTTCACGTCCAGCCTCAGCTACTTAGTGAGGCCTCTGCAACTTAGTGAGACCCTGTTTCGAAATAAAGAATAAAAAAATAGGACTGGGTGTGTAGTTCAGAGGTAGAATGCGCCTGGGTTCAATTCTCAGTACTTCAAAAAAAAAAAAAAGAAAGAAATGTAGCCCTTTTAAAGGACCCCTGTTTGAGAAATAAAGCACTAAAAGTCATCATTGGCTTCAATGCAATTATTATAAGAAGACAAGCTCAAGGCAAAAAAAGATTCGATAAGGGTCAATCACAAATTATCCCAAATATGTGCATATGATCATTTTACAATTATTATTCACAAAAACCAAATTATTGATTTTTTTTTAGAACACCCAAGGAGACCCTTCAGGAAGCGCTCAGTTTGGGAAACACTGGGTCCACAGAAAAGAACTCTGAAAACCCATGGTGCTGGCTTCAAGTTCAAGGCTAACCATTCACAGGCTGGGTGACCTCATGCAAAGTGACCTAGTCCTGTCCCAGACCAGAGCCTACGAGAGGTCGTAGTTCACAGTGCTGCGCTCAGGACAGCATTGCAACCCCAGTATCCTAGATCATAAAGTGGGAATAAAATTCTCTGGGGCTGCAGTAAGGATTAAGGGAGACAATGCATGCTAAGGGCTTGGCATAATGCCTGTCATATCATGAACATTCGATAAACAGAACCTACTTTCAGGACACTCAATAAATGACAATACTACAACTTAAAACACCAGAAGAAATTCTCACTTCTGAGGTTTCTAACTTCTAGAGAGAAATGCAAAAGCTTCGGGGTGGGGCAGGGGGAGAAAAAGATGAGTTTCCTCAATTCAGTAGGTAATTAGCACAGACCTTGTTCTATTACACTCCCTTCCTTAATACTAATTATCATACGGCTGTTTTCTGTGTGCACAGCTAATGAGCCTCTGAGCATGGAATTTACCCAGGGAGATGAAAGCAGACACAGAGTGCAAGGTAAATCCTACATATATTTATAGTTCCCAGTTCTCACATCTGCCCCGACAATTAGGATCGAAAATTCTTTATCAAGGATGGGAGTGAAACACCTGGATGCCTCTTCTTGCAGGTGAACTAGCTCCCTGTGCTTCAAAAACAACTCTCTGTACATATTTGAAGCCAGTGAATGAATGATGTATCCTAGTGAGCCAGATCAGGACAATTTAGCTGGATACATCATTTGTTCATTCATTCATTCATTCAAGGTAGTCAACTTCACTGAGTTCTTCTCACAGACTAGAGCCTCTGAGATGTAGTAATGTACAAAGGGGAGTAAGATGTGGCTTGCAAAGGGTCCCCTTGCCAGGTGAGGTGACTCTGCACTCACAACAGCATAGAAATGCCTTATCAGAAGACCGAGCCCTCTCAGAGAAGGCAGTGGCCAAGTGTAGGAGAAGGGGAGTCTGGCAAGTTTTTTCATGCTGATCTCTTTTCTAGAACTTGAGCAAAACAAGCCCCTCTTGGCCTCAGGGACTTGGAACTTCCTCTTGTTTTATTCACAGAACTAATATGACTACTCCCTGCTCTATCTTCAAGACCAAACCCAAGTTACCTTCTCAAAGAGACTTTCCCTGGTTATTCTCTCACCTGCTCCCTCCCGGTCACTCTGTCTCTTGGCCCAGTTCTGTTTTTAAGGTCACTTATTTCAATATGTCATTATCATTTTAATAATTATTTATTTCTTTATGTTTTCCTTGTCTACTTACTACCACTAGAACATGGCAGTAATTGGGAAGGAAACTTGTTTGTTTAATATCACTAGCACTTATCATACTTTGTGCTCCATTGTAGGCTCTTAATAGATTTTATAAATAAATGAATGCATTAGAAAGAGTGCCAAAGGACTAGGTTTATTTTTCACAGCATTTGTCACTTGGTGCAAAACAACGGGACATATCTCTGCTCTGTGCCCACACCCTAAGTCCGTGAAGTTCATTACTTTCCCCCAGCGCACTCTAGCATAGTGCATCTACTCAATGAGTATTTACTGAATGAATAAGCCAGGCTTGTAGAATGAACAGGAAGGTATGAAGAACAGAAGGAAAACATTACAAGTGGTGAGGATTACACATGCAGAGAAATAGATCCATAAGAAATCGTGGTCATGCAGCCATCTCCCGAGGTTTGGAGTTTGGCTTGGCTGGAGCAGAGGGCACTGGCAACGTCTGGCACTGGATCAAGCAAGAGTCAAGATGGGTCTGAAACTCACTACCTACCTTAGATAAGAAACTTAGACCATCTGTGTTGAAAAGATACAGGGAAAGGCGCTGTGCATAATACAGGAGATCTAGAGTCAGGCAAGCTTCTCTGTATGTTCTCAACGCTCTGCTTATCAGCTGTAAACCTGTAAGCATCTAACTTCTCTAATGCCTCAGTTTCCCCATATGTAAAGCAGAAGATGATAATAAGAACTGTTTTAGAGTTTTGCGAATGCCCAATGATACCATGTTAGCAATGTATTAAACTATACTTTAAACACACTAGACTCTCAATAATGACTAACTTCAGCTACTACTGTAGTCATCATAATTCTTCTTTTGCTTGAAAAGGTGCTGAGAGAAAACACCTAGCTCAACAAATTCACTTGGAAAAACAGAAATAGTCTCAAATATACTGCACATTTACCGAGCATTTGCTCCTGTGGTCCTTCACTTCATCTTCGCCATCCTGCTATGAGGTGTTCATTGTCAAGCCTAATTTACGGAAAACAAAATGTATTCCAATAAGAAAGGAACATAATTAGATCTTCTCACCCCAAGGATAATTTTGTAGGATGAAAAAAATAAAGCCAGGCGTGGTGGCACATGCTTGTAATCCCAGTACTTGGGAGGCTGAGACCGGAGGATCCGGGTTCGTGGCCAGCCTCAGCTACTTAGTGAGGCCCTCCACAACTTAGTGAGACCCGGTTTCAAAATAAAGGATAAAAAATAGGGCCGGGGGTATAGCTCGGAGGTAGAACGCCCCTGGGTTCAATCCCCGGTACTGCAAAAAAAAAAAAAGAAAAAGAAAAAGAAAATGCAGGTGTTGAAAGACATTTCCACAAGGAGAATAAGAAAGAAATTTAAAACCTTGAGAGCAAACTGAAGAAGAGTTTTTCTGTCTGATCAAGAAGAACAGAATTTCCACAAGGCACTCCATGCTGCCCCTTCTAGCCCTGCCCCAACCATGTTGATGGGTCCGGGGGAAGGAGCAGGTCCCAGGCTAGCCCGTTCAACCCTTCAACCTCTCTCCACACAGCTGAAAGTCCCTCAGTCTAGCAAACACCAACTACAGCATTGTCATGCTCATTCCTAATGGATGTCAAGGCCCCCAAATAGAAAAAAAAAAATCAGGGGACTTCTTTTTATCTTTAGAAGACTAACAAAAGGTTCTATTTAGTGGGGAAAGAATTGAGAATGCTGGGAATATCACTTTACTGACCCCCTTTTCCCATGTAGTAATCAGCTGCCAAAAGCTGTGTCTTGCACACAGTGCAGCCTTGCACTTAAAGAGCTGCCGTTCTTTTGATCTTTAAAGACGAATTCTCAAATCTAAGAGAAAGCCAGGCTGCTCTCCAACAGAGAGCCTCAGCATGGCAAAACTAAAATCGCTGGGAAGAAATAAAAGGAATCGGGGTTATCATGAGCGGGGATATTCAACACAGACCTGGTGACAGCAGAGTGTTATGGATAGCAAGAGGGATGAACGCTCATTCCCGAACCACCGCAACACAGACATCCATCCAGGTGTTTCCACCTCTGCCTGGGACAGACAATCTCCGAGGCTGCCATGAATGCCATGCTGGCTTGGAGGGACCAAAAGAAGAGTGGAGGATCCGGGTTCGCGGCCAGCCTCAGCTACTTAGTGAGGCCCTCTGCAACTTCATGAGACCCGGTTTCAAAATAAAGTATAAAAAATAGGGCCAGGGGTGTACCTCGGAGGTAGAACGCCCCTGGGTTCAATCTCTGGTACCCCGCAAAAAAAAGAAGCTTCACAACACCCCTTATTTCTGCATCCCTCTCTCTCTCTCTCTCTGCCTCTCTCTCTCTCTCTCTCTCCCTCTCTTTCTCCCTCTCTCTCTCTCTCTCTGTCTCTCTCTCTCTCTCTCTCTCTTTCTATGCAGTCACTCTCAGCACCCCTTTGAGCCCCTCTCTGCCGCGGCTCTCACACCCTTGAGATGGCCTGCACTTTTCCTAAGCATATATCTCCACCATTTTTAAATTAAACCTATGCTTTTATCTCTGGGAAAAAAAAATAAAAAGCAATGACCAATAACTACCATGTAAACAATAATCCAAGATCCTAGACATTCCAAGATGGTCATTAGATAACATCACCTGCAGCCCCCAGGAAATTCTCGGCTCCTTGGAGCCTCCCACACAAGCCCCAGGCCCTGCACCAGCTCAGTGCTGCACGCCAGTGACAGAGGTCCACTCCAGGGGCTGCACCGAACACACAGTCCCTCCTGGAAGCCCCACTTCTAATTCCACAGTGAGCCAGTCCTCTAAAGGTGCCTCTAAGAAGCATGTAGGGCTTGGAAAAGAGTGACTTGTCCTCTGATGAGTCCTCTGCTCTGACCCCCTTCCTTCCTTCCTTCCTTCCTTCCTCCCTCCCTTCCTTCCTTCCTTCCTTCCTTCCATCCATCATTTTTTGTAGTACTGGGGACTAAAGCCAGGGACATTCTACCTCTGAACCACACCCCTACCCCTTTTTAAAAATTTTTTATTTTGAAACAGGGTCTTGCTAGGTTGCTGAGAGTCTCTTGCTAAGTTGCTGAGTCTGGTCTTGGAGTTGCAATCCTCCTATCTCAGCCTCCCAAGGCGTGCACCACCACGTCCATCTCTGACACTTTCCACAGAGCTGTCAACACAGAATGACCTTTATCTCCAATTTTCTTCACTGTTCGCAGACTAATTAGCACCACGGGAAAAAGAAAATTACTGATGGCTCCAAAGAGGAGAGACCTAACCCTCTCCGTAGCGGAGTACTCTACTGTCCCGAATAAAACTCCTTCAGGCAACTTTCTCTCCACAGAGTGGCATCGGTGCCTACTCTAGTCAAAGAATAGAAGATGGTTCAGTCTAATGATGGACTCCAACACTTTCCAAGGCTCCTGTGCACTCTGGCAGATTAGCTCGCTAAGTACCAATTCCAGACCCTTTCCATGTTCTCTCTTATGTTCTGAGGATAAATCCAGAAAGTTGCATACACATGTCCCAGACTCCCTTGCAGCTGAATTTTCTATGTGACCTAGTTTCTATCCAGCAGGTATGCTTTAATGAGAGCTGGAGGTCCGAGTAACGTCCAGCAGGGGCCAGATATGCAGAGAGTGGCTCTTGTGGCAAGAAAGGAGGTGGAGTGTCTGGCTGGAGAGACACTATGATGGAGTTTCCAGGTTCTGATCATTACATTATATGTGCTGGGCAGTGGGATTTCAGCAAAAGGTTCAGCTCAACCAGTCACATGTGCTGTGATTAGATACACATACTGGATCTGTTGCTTTTGGCTGCATTATTCCTGTCCCTGCAGGATTCAAGCCAGATCTTCTGGCTGTCCTGAGGAGTCTTTGAACTATACAATACCCTTCAATAAACAACCCTCAGCGATGCTAGCTAGAGTAGACCTTGCTCTAACTAAAAACCCTGGCAGATGCAGGGTTTTCTTTAGTCATGAAATTAAACTTAACTCATTAAAATATTTTGTCTCTTTTCCCAAGAAAGTAAAAGCTAAAGTCTCCAACACAATTGTAGACTAATTTATCCATGGTAAGACTCTTCTAATAATTAAGCAAATTCTGATTACAATCTCTCAAGTCAAGGAATAATGATCTTCCTCAATGCAATACCACTTCCATCCCCAGGAAAGCTACATTTCAAACCGGTATCTTTTCATTGTTATGTCTACATAGCAGTAGCAATGCTCTTTCTTCTTCTGGGTATGTAATACAGAGTGGATGGCTGAAAACTCTCCTTGTATTAAGTGGATGTCCACAGGGGAGAATCATCAAGTAAGGGGCTCCAATGTGATATTCAGTATCATTGAAATTGTGGACTCAGGCTAGAGTGTAGAGTTTACACAATATTGACAGAGCCATAGGAAGGACCTCTTCTATACCTTACGAGACAATGCTGTGGGCCGGACTGGGATGAATTATAAGGCAATTTCTAACTTACGTGGTATATTTTGAATTTTGAAATGTTGAAATGGCAACTCTAGATATTCAGCCTAGCCATATTTCCTGACCATATTTCTTTTAACTTTATCAGCAGTAGACAAGTCACAATGATATTGTCTATTCCTCCCTCAATTTAATGTTGAGTGGTCACGGCCTTACCAACATCTTTATGTTCCATTCTAAAAGCTAAAGATATGTTTTTCACACTGGAAATCGAGCAGTTTTCATATTAATCCAGTATCATTTCCCAAAATAAAAGAGGGAAGAAAGTAAAAGAGCTAAGTTTTGGAAGTTCTTCAAAACAAAACAACAAATAAATGGAAACAAGACAAACAAAAATGATCTTGAACATGTGTTTAGAGAGGAATAATGATGGGGGCAGGAGGTACTTTTTGGCTGTAAGTTCCATGACTAGATTATATGATATAATTAAACTTTTATTTCTCCTCAAGAATACAATATCCTATGTAGTTTATTTTGGAAAGTCTGGCTGTTATGAAAAATCCTGTTCTGATAGTTCCTATGTATGAAGAAAGTGCAAAAAATGATGTCAGACAAGAACAAAAGCCGGGCGTGGTGGCGCACGCTTGCAATCCCAGTACTGGGGAGGCAGAGACCAGAGGATCCGGGTTCACGGCCAGCCTCAGCTACTTAGTGAGGCCCTCTGCAACTTAGTGAGACTCTGTTTCAAAATAAAGAATAAAAAATAGGGCTGGGGCTGTAGCCTGGAGGTAGAATGCCATTGAGTTCAATCCCCAGTACCGCAAAAAAAAAAAAAAAAAAAAACCAAGAACAAAGCCTAGAACTGATTCCACGACTAGACAACAGGACGAACATGGCTGGTACTGATTTTCTCTCTTTTCACTTGTTACATGAGCATTAGACCAGATGGGCAAGTTCCCTAGGAGCTCTACTATTTAACGATTCTAGACAGAAAAATAATCTAATATGACCAGAGCTCCCCATGAGTTTATAATGCCAAGAGGCAGCATGGTACAGAGGGAAAGGCGGAGGGTCTTTGGTGTTGGTCTGACTATAGATTTGAATCCTGGTTCCACGACTTGTGATGTGAAGCCTCAGGCAAGTCGCTGAACCTCTCTGAACCTATGCTTTCTCATAGAAAATAGGTAAATAAAATTTATTGTGTAGAGTTGCATGGAGGTTTAAATTAAGTAATATGGAGCTCTTATCACAGTGCCCAGTTAAAATTAGTGCATTCCTGTTTCTCTCTATCCTCTTCCTGCACTGATTTAAAATAAGAGAAAGCATTGACAACTTATTCTTTCCTGAATAAAGGAAGAAAAGTACTTATAATTATAGCACTTTGGGAAAAGTTTAGGTAAATAGTTACTGCAAATTCCACTCAACTTTGCTGGATTACATATGCAAATCAACTTTTTTTTTCTGTTTAGCACTTACTATATTAATATTTGTTCATCACCTGTTAGGTGCTACCCCTTGCTTTAGACACAAGGGATACAATAGAGAACTAAACAGACTGAACTATGAATTCCTGAACTATGTTCTGCTTGGTAACTCCCACAATTGCCTTAAAATAACGTTGTAGAGGATGTCTTCTCCCACTTAGCACCCTGGTGCTGGGATTTACAAAGCTCACCTTCACCTACTTCAAAAGGAAATAGAACCCATGGAAGTTAGCCCATACTCATATGTGATTTAAATTAGATATCAGCGGGGTGCCAAAGGGAACATGAGTGTAGAGTTGGCTAAATCTTGGATCAGTCATTTACTAGAGATGAACCCCAGAGAAAACAAATAAACCATTGTTCCTCAGGTTCCTTTATAAAAATATATACCTATAAGGACATATGGAATTTTGTGAGATAATGTCTGTAAAATGCTTGGAGCAATGCACACAAGTAGAAACAGAATACTGATAATGACAATACAAATTCCATTCTTGTATTATTTACTTTTACATTGATCAGAAGAAAATGAGTTATCTCAACGTTACAGACTCACAAAAAGAAAACTGTAATATCCATCCAGGGTTATTTGAGAAAAACAGTACAGAAATCTGTACGCTCACACATACCACTTGTTACATTTCATTTAAACCAAGAAAAATATATCATGGGACATGTATGTTTTTCTAACTAAGAAAACCCCCTATCTGACACATCTCCCTGGTTCAATCCTACGATAAGATTATTCTTTGTGCAGAGTGACTAATGCCAAAATGGCACTTCTAAAACCCTTCACTGGTGAGAAGGAAAAGACTGGTTAGTTTTAACAAAGGTACATTATGCACAGCATTGGAAAATTACACTCTAATTACCTCTATAATGCATAACTGGTAGTTTGAAACATGGCGCTCACTCAGGCTAATCCATTTTCGATTAATTGCATACGTTAATTCATTTACTATGAACACTGCAGAAATATTTTTACACTTGAAATATTTTTACCACCATTTTTTCAAGCTGAAGGCCTGAAACAAACTTTAACCTTAATGTAAATATTACTAGATAGGAAAAAAGCAAAGAGTTGAAATATCCACAATCAAATTAAAATACTTCATTTAATGTATTTACCAAATATCCTTAGGGGCTTTCTTAGTCATGTCTTGTTTATTCTAAACTTTTCAACATTTCCATATTCACCAAGCCCACCATTACGAGATGTAATCACTTTCTCCTAATCATTTTCTCACTGTTTTCTTCCCTTTTATTAAGCTACAGCTTCTCTTTTTCACTGTTCCTAGGTCAGTATGCGTGTGTGTATGGTCTCTTGTGAATGGATTTCATACTAGAAGAGTAGTTCTTAATTTGGGATGTATAGTGAAATCTTCTAAGGATCATTGTCTTTTTAAGACTACTGATGATGATTTAGTTGGTCTGGTTTATACCTGGGCAATGGGATTTTTATAAGTTCCCACAGAAAATTCTAATATTCACCCCAAGTTGAGAACCACTGTGCTAGAACACAGAGACCTCCTTAATTTCATTTCCTGTCTATTTTATATTTATGCTGAATATTTTGGTTCAACAACTGGTTCGAAAATAAATTGAGTTCTTCCATTTTGGGAAGTGTTTCACTTAATAGATATGGCTACTGGTTTTAATTAGATCTATGTGGTTGTTTCTGGATAAGTGAAACATAGACATTTGTCACAAGCTGGGCACAGTGGTGCACACCTGTAATCCCAGTACTTGAGAGGCTGAGACAGGAAGATTGCAGGTTTAAGACCAGCCTCAGCTACTTAGTGAGATCCTCAACAACTTAGCAAGATCCTGTTTCAAAATATCAAATAAAAAAGGGCTGGGGGTGTAGCTCAGAGGTAGACTGCCCCTAGGTTCCATCCCTAGCACTGGAAAAAAAAAGAAAGTTGTCACAAGTACCCACAGCATTAACCCCAACCCCAAGTCATGCTTTCCAAACACATACTACTATGAAAAGATATTTCCATAATCTAAAAGGGCAGACTGAATCCTAGATTCACCATCTACAGGTCCAGCCTGTACCTGGTCCTCTTGAAACTGGAGGTCATCATTTCCATGGGCAACTCCATCGGGAGCCAATGAGCTGAGCATGTGAAAAGATCCTTTCTGGCCACCAGCAGAAAACCAACCAATCCTCCTCAGCTCCTGAGGGATGTATTTTTTTCCTATTTTCATTTATTACTGGCACTTCTTTCATGGTCATTATTCTGAATATCTCCTTATAATTCATCGGGCTTATGAATTGCCAGGTTTATCTTAGGACTTAGATCTGAGCAGAGTCCAAAAGGGTATTTTAATTTAAACTTCACTGAGGCTTATGGTGTGAGCTGGCTAAGGCTACCATTACCAAGCACCACAGAGTGGTTGGCTTCAACAGCACATATTTATTGTCTCACAGTTCTGGAGGCTGGAAGTCTGAGATCAAAGTATCAGGCTGATCTGAGTTTTTCTAAGGTTTTTCTCCTCAGCTTGGAGATGGCTTGCGTCCTCACAGGATCCCCCCTTTGGTGTGTCTGTGCCCTAATCTCTTCTTCTTGTAAGGACACCAGTCATATTGGATTAGAACCCACCAAGATGACCTCATTTTCGACTTAGTTATCTCTTCAAAGACCCTATTTCCAAATACAGTCACATTTCGAGGTACTGGAGGATAGGACTTCAGCACATGAATTTGGAAGAGCCACAGTTCGGCCCAGAATATCCACAAAATAAACTAATTTAATATTATCTTGACTCCTCTCAGCTGGGATTCTATTGGTGTGAAACTATGGCCATAATGTTTGTTTGGGGTTCACCTTCTCCAGCATGAGAGCAGAGATGGACTTTCTGGGACAGAGAGCACTATAAAATTTTAACATTCTATGATGAATATAGTTAGTAGGCTAAGCCACCTCAAAAATATTTAAAAAAATTACTCTGAAAATATACAAATTTTACTCAGAAAAAAGTATAAGAAATACAGCACCTATCAAGTTATGTGGCAAAGGAAGGAACAATGTAAAATCATTGTCCTCATATTGTGAAAACTCTATTTCCAATAATCGGACAAAGATTTGATTTAAAATCTTTTGCATCATGAACTTTGGAAGTTTGTCTTGTGGGGATCTAGCTCCAATTTAGAGTTTGGGATACATGTGCACCCTCCATCAACCATCTGCATTGACACGTTTTACTAAATTGTGCATCCTCCCCCCAGCTACGCGGAAGACTTCAGTTGAATTCACAGACTGCTTGTTAAACAGAAAATGTGTGATGCTCAGTATGTGGGACTTTTTCAGTCCCATTCTTAAAGTAAGTCACCTAACATTTCCTTCTATAGAATTTGGGATTCTCACCTATGGAGATATTGCCTGAGTCCATCAATCCATCAAAGTCATGGAAAAATGGCAGGGCCCTACCTTGAGGTTTGGGCTTGGTCAGTTTGCCACAGGGCTTGGAGATGGTGACTGTCTTCTGGCAGTCAGCATTGTGGAGGGCTCGCTTCAGACTTCCGGTTCTGGTCTTCAAGGCCGTGTTCAGGTCACACTCTCCCCAGGCCTGGAACTGGTATTTGCACTCCGCTAGAGGCAGGGTAGGATCAAAGAGAAATCCTTGAGAGAGCCTACTGTGGGGCCACGATAATAAAGCCACATGTGTGTTAGGAATGTTTTGTATTGGGATAATTGTAGATTCACATGCAGTTAGAAATACTACAAAGAAATGCAACATCGTCTTCACCCAGTTTCCCTCGATTGCGATTTCTTGCATAACTATAGTCCCATAGCACCACTAGAAAATTGACGTTGATACATTCTACAGAAATTATTCAGATTTCACCAGTTATAGTTGAACTCATACTTCTGTACATTACAAGTAGATGCGAGTGACCACGATCGCCATGAATATACAGAACAGTTCCAATGCAAGGGCCTGTGGTCGTCTTTGATTGCCATAGTTTTCCCATCTCTGAAAAATCTGGCCTCAATTTAATATCAACTCTATAATTCTGTCATCTTAAGGAGATTACATAAATGGAATTATACAGTAGATGATCCTTTCAGATTGGCTTGTTTTTACTTAGCCTTATTTCCTGGGGATCCACCAAAGATATATGCACCAATAGTCTGTTCCTTTTTATTGCTGAGTAGGCTTCCAAAGTAGAGTCATACCACAGTTTGTTTGATCATTCACCAGTTGAAGGGAATCTGTTTTTTTCTCCCAGCTTTTGGCTATTACAAATAAAAGTGCTATGTGCATTCATGTTTTAGTAGAATCATAAGTTTTTATTTCTCTGGGACAAATGCCTAAGAAACTGCTGGGTTGCATGATAAATACATGTTTAATTTTGCCAAAAAAAACTTGTCATAATCTTTTCCAGCACAGCTCTACAACTTTACATTTCCACTAGCAATATAATTGTGATCTAGTTTCTTGGAGCCTTCACTAGCATTTGGTGTTATCACTATTTTTTATTGCAACCACTCTGATAGATCTATAGTGATATTTCATTATGGTTTTAATTTCCATTTCCCTAGTGGGGAGGAGATGTTGAACATATTTTCAGGCATTTATCCGTCACCTATATATCCTCTTTAGTAAAATGTATTCTCACTTTCTTACTAGTACTTACTTTTTTTCCTGTTGAGCTTTGAGGATTCTTTCTGTATTCTAGATATGAATCCTTTAAGATACATGTCTAAAACTTTTCATTGATGGGATTTTAAGGTGTTCACAGGCAATTTAAGATCAAATGTGTCAGAACTAGAGTTCAGTGTGCCTTTACAGATCTTTCTGTCATTCAAAAAAGTACCCCAGCTAGATGTGGTGGCACATGCCTGTAATCCCAGTACTTGGGAGGCTGAGACAGGAGGATCACAAGTTCAGGCCAGCCTCATCAACTTAGTGAAAGCCTATTTCAAAATATAATAAAATAAAATGGGCTGGGGGTATATAGCTCAGAGGTAGAATACCCCTGGGTTCAATATCCTGTACTCAAAAAATGTACCCCAAAGATTATAGAGGGAGAAATGCACACACATGTGTATATGATTGTGCTTTTTACCTCTATCCTTACTGTCCAGTAAACAGTAGGAATATGACAGATGTCACCATCCTCCTTCATGTCCCTATAGACCACAGTACATGGCGTTTCTGTATAACACAGATAGGACATTTGGGACATTGTGTCTCACAGTGGCCAAGAAAGAGAAAAAGCCTGTGGGTTTCATACTGAATTAAAGGTGAAAGTGTGGAGAGAGTCTGTCTCAAGCAGATAGATCAAATCAGCATGAGGCTGTCTATAGTCAGTGAGAGGAAAAATCCATGAAAGCTGACTGTGACCAACCCTGTTGGATTCAGTAAGTAAATCTTTGAACCTTTGGGGCTGGAGAAGGATCAAAAGACAGAGAGCTTGAAAGCAACAGAGTGACACGTGGAGAAGGAGGAGAAAAAACAGAAAAGGGGGGAAGGAAAATAAAAAGAATGCAGAAGAAGGAAAGAAAGAAGAGAGAGGATAGTTCCATGAACATTATTAGGAGGGACCGAGGGTATAATTGATGTCACTATTGATGAGGCAGTGGTTCTCTTGGTTTGACCCCATGGAACATTTGGCCATAAATATCCGAGGGCATTTTTAGTTTTCACAACTAGTGGGGGTGAGGAGTGTTCCTGGAAATTAGTGAGTAGAAGCCAGAGTTGCTGTGATAAATCCTACAGTGTACAAGACGGCCTCTGCAGCAAGAAATTACCCAGCCCAAAATATCACTAGTGCTGAAGTTGAAAAACCCTGGGGTTAGGCAAGATGTCTGATCACCTTGCATGTGATAAAATAGCTTCTTTAAAATAAATCGTGCCAGGGATGGTGGTACATGCTTGTAATCCCAGCACCTGGGAGGGTAAGACAGGAGGATCACAGGTTCAAAGCCAGCCTCAGTAACTTAGCAAGACCCTCAGCACTTAGTGAGTCCCTGTTTCAAAAATAAAAGAATAAAATAAAATAGGGCTGGGGGTGTAGCTCAGAGGTAGAATGCTCTTGGGTTCAATCCTCAGTACCATCAATATAAAAAAATATCATGCTCAACCTCAACCTCAAAAGGACACTTGGTGTAAATATTCTAGATTTATCTCTGAGCAGGAGATTAACTCAATAGGACACTAGAGGGAAACTCACCTCCAAACTGCTTTTTCCAGTTGCAGGGGATCTTACATCTCTGGGTCTTCATGGTTTGCTTGCACTCAGCTCCAGTCCGGGTGCCCTCCCGGGTGCCCAGCCCACAGTCCCCACTGGTGGGGACACACACACTCCACTGCCACTCGCCACAGTCAGACTTCTTCACTTTTTTTTCTGGGAGGAAGGAAGCAAAAATAACCAACATTCAGAAAACTCTTTATTTCCTGGATAGAGTTCATTCCTGAGTGCTTCAATTGTGAGACCTGTGCCTTCTACCTCTAACCTTCTTGTCCAGGAGACATTAGGAATGTGGCAGATGTCAGTCAAATGATCACATCAGTAAATGATCAAGAACAAAACAAAACAATAAAAACAAACTGGGGAAGAAGCTACAGCTACTATTAATTCGAATCTTTATGTGCCAGAGACTGTTCGAAGTGATTTATGTCTCATTTTAGAAGCAAACATTTCCATAAAAAATAAATAAGAGAGAGAGAGAGAGATGGTCAGAAACAGCTAAATCTAAAAACATGAGAAAATATTCTATTAGAATCAACATTTGTCAGATTAGCTATTTCACTGCAGGTCGATGCCCCTTTCTCTGTCTCGTAGATGGAATAACATAATAGAAGTACAGTGGCTTACAGATGTAAACAGACTACCAGTTCCATAGTCTACTTATGATTGTGGGAGCAACACAGAGAAGCTGCTTTATCTGCTCTGGGCTTCAGTTTTGTCCTTTGCAAAACTAAGATTTTAAAAACAATCATTGAGCCAGGCGTGGTGGCGCACGCTTGTAATCCCAGTACTTGGGAGGCTGAGACCGGGGGATCCGGGTTCACGGCCAGCCTCAGCTACTTAGTGAGGCCCTCCGCAACTTAGTGAGACCCTGTTTCAAAAATAGAGAATAAAAAAGTAGGGCTGGGGGTGTAGCTCAGAGGTAGAATGCCCCTGGGTTCAATCTCTAGTACGACAAAAAAAACCCAAAACAATCATTGTGCGACATCATTTGAGGAGGAGGTAACATAAGTAAATGGCTAATCTAACAACTGTTAGAGTGTCTTCATACTTTTTTTAGGCTTAACCATCTCTGACAATCTCTTCTTTTATAGAAGCACCTAGTATCTCGTCAATGTTCTGTACATGTCGCATGTAATATGGCCATACTTCAGGACTTACAGTGGGCAAAAAATAAGGGAATATTTTTTAGTTCTCTCTAAATAATTAGAAATAAAGGAAGAAAGGAGAGGGGAAAAGGAAGGAAGGAAGGGAAGTAGGAAGGAAGGGAAAGAGGGAAGGAGGAAGGAAGGAAGGAAGGAAGGAAGGAAGGAAGGAAGGAAGGAAGGGGAAGAAAAAAGAGAAGGAACAGGGAGCAAGATTAAAAGCAGGTCACTGGAGCCAGATGTGGTGGTGCACGCCTGTAATCCCAGTACTTGTGACGCTGAGACAGAGGATCACAGATTCAATGACAGTCTCAGCAACTTAGCAAGACTACAATGAGTTGAATTCCCAGTACCCCCCCACACACACCATGTAGCTGGGCAGCTGGACTAGATGGACATTAATCGATGAAACATCACTTCATAATTCTGCTGCTTACCTGGTTTCTCTTTCTTCCCTGCCTCAGCAGTGCCTACAGCCGCCAAAATGAAAATGAATGCCAGGAAGGCAGCTGCAAATTTTCGACGCTGCTGCTGGTACTGTTGGGACTGCATTCTAGGAATAAACAGAGAGAGAGAGAGAGAGGGTGATGTCAACCAGAGACAGGGAGGAAGACCCATTGAACCATTAGCCCCTTGACCAAGGGCTCCACTCTCCATGTCTGGAATGTTGGATTTCAGGAAGATGCATATCAATTATTACAAGCAGAATTTTATCTTTTCTCTCCTGGAGCCACTGAAATAAGTGTTCTTCTGCAAGTAGTCAAACTTTCAATGACAGAAAGCTACAGTTCTCCACAGAAGACTCACAACCATTTGCTAAGTACAACCCAGGAATTCTGGAAGTGAAAGAATTTTGAAGGGGTGTATTCAAGCAAACTCCTACAGCAAATCTTGTTGATAGCATCACTTGTTAATATCAACAGCTACAACCACCTCCAGAACTCCTGACAATTCCTAGAAACAACCATGGTGTTTTGGTCCACAGGGCTCGTTTGGATGGAGACGATGAATGGATTGTCTATACAAGTATACAAGTTATTGTTTGTCTTCATGGGCCCTGGTAAGGGCCAATGTCTTTGATTTTCTATCACCTTCCATGATCGTGTCTATCATCTTATCATTATTCCAGTATACATTAAGCAGTCAGAGAGAAGCACAGAAGCAGAGCTAGCACACCCGGGACTCACGTCAAACACAGCTATAAATCCACCCGTGCTCAAGTCCCTCTCAATCCTAGGACATAGTGAAGAGTTGTTACACTCACTCAGAATGTGAAATCCTCCACATTTAATGGGAATCAAAATCCCCAGACAACATTAGAAAGACCAGCAGGAACTTGAAGCCACTCATGACAATCTAGTGTCAGTATGGTCACCTTGCCAAAGCATCCTTAAAGAAGTCTTAGCCAGCCCCAGGGCAATCCAATTTCCAATGGTTTTTTCCTAGTCACTGGCTTTAGTGACTTGCTTGGCAGTTACTCATCTCTGTCTCCTGTGTTAACAGTGTTTATACTTTACATAAAAGGGACAGAAGTGAATTTCTATGATCATTAGCTCTGACAATTTCTTTTTTCTGAAAGAGGTAATGGGCTAGTGTAGACGTTTTTACATTTTCTTTAGTGTGAGCAACAAAACCTTCCTTATATACAGGAGTTGAGATCACTCTGTTCTGTAATTTACTTTCTTCATTCAAAAATAGCTGTTAAGTCTGGCATGGTGGCACACGCCTGTAATTCCAACACTTGGGAGGCTGAGACAGGAGGATCACAGGTTTGAGGCTCTATAGATATACTTTTTCTGTTATATGAAAATATATATATTCTGTTACATGATACTATTGTTAGTAAATTTGTCTCCACTTTTGTGACATTGGAAGTTCTTTCACTTATTAGTGTTTTTAATTGATATTTTTAGATACCGTTGTATGAATAAGACATAGCTCACTTATGAATTAAAATGAATGTTTGATCATATGGTCCTTTCATTGAATCACAATCTCACCAACCATCTCCACATCTCCATCACTTTCTACAACCGAATACTGGATGCTTTGTTCTTCTTTCAATTTCTAATTATTATTATTTTTTTTTTGGTACTGGGTGTTAAACCACCCAAGGGTGTTCTACCTCTGAGCTACATCCCCAGGCCTTTTTTATTTTTTATTTTGAAACAAGGTCTCACTAAGTTGCTGAGGGTTGTGCTAAGTAGCTGAGGCTGGCCTTGAACCTGAGATTCTCTTGTCTTTGCTTCCCAAGTACTGGGATTACAGACGTGTGCCACTGTGCCCAGCTCCTAAGGCTGAATTCTTATGATTATACCCATTGACGGACACACAGAAAGGTTCCTATTGATTCTGAGACCTTTTCTATGCTTTTCACTGGGCATGAATAATGTAAGATTCAGCCTAGATTTGTTGGGGTACAAGTCTTGCCAGAGTTCTCAGAGTTGAATACCCTGGTGCATCTATATAACTATACGTTTTCATAATATATTCAAATGTCATTTAAAATTATTAGGGATAATGCAAACCAAAGTGGAGTTCTCCTAGCTTTCTCCTAAGGCTTAGAGCTTCTTTCAGTGACTACCTACTCTGGCAAGAGAAACTTTTTTCATTTGAGTTTTCTGTAAGGGTCAATTAGCTTTTCAATTCAGAACGTTAAGATTTTAATATATTTCTTTCCCACTTAGAACTTACTTTCCTGTTTAACAATTACCTATGAATACCTGAAGTCTCTAGACAGCTGTGGATTAAATTACTATGAGAACTTGGAAATTCCTACTGAGAAAGTGCAGCTCTTAGAAGAATCTTCTTTCTTTTTTCGAGGTACTGGGGATTGAACCCAGGGGCATTCTACCTCTGAGCTACACCCCCAGCCCTATTTTTATTCTTTATTTTGAAACAGGGTCTCACTAAGTTGTGGAAGGCCTCACTAAGTAGCTGAGGCTGGCCACGAACCTGCGATCCTGTGGTCTCACTCTCCCAAGTACTGGGATTACAAGTGTGTGCCACTATGCCTTGCTAGAACCTTCTGACCAAAGAGTGAGATGCTCTTCCACCAGCCAATAATAGATGTACCAAGAAACGAAGACAGAAGCACCTCTGAGTTTTCTTTGTATGAGAAGCACAAAGAACCATGGCTTCTTGGCCAAAGTAGAAAAAATTCTACCTTCTATAAATAGCATACACACACACACACACACACACACACACACACACACACACGAGTTGTGAATCAAAGATTAATTTTAACCTCAGTATTTCTAGTTTTACACTGCCAAACTCTTACTCTCAACATTATTTTAAAAAAGATTTCTATAATCAAGATACATTCACTTATTTAAAGGAGAAAAAAAAACCCAAACCAGAATTTCTTAATCATACAGGTTTTTGAATCACAGAGTGACCTAATTAACAAGTTATCATAACTGAACTGTAGACTGAATAGAAAGGACATGGGATGGGGATTGAAGAGACAGTAGAGTGTAAATGTCTTCTATCTGCTTCAGATATTAATTCAGAACAATTCAGAATTTTAAGAAGTGGGTGAATGATGAATTTCAGCACTTAAACGTTCTAATGTTTCCAGTGAGTCCCCTGTGTGAACTGTGTTCAGCAAGGGTTTTGGGATGGAGAATGCCTTTCTTCTACTCAGTCTCTCTTCCCTTTCGCCCTATTTTGCCTGCTGTTCTGCCTAAGCCTGTGTCTTGATAACTTCAATTTTCCGAGTAGATATAGGGAGTAAAAAGTATTTAAAAGAAAAATGTAGAGGGGTTCAGAAATGAGATGATTAAAATTATCCCAAATCTCAAGTTTGCCCAAACAATACCCAATTATCCTGCTGGTGTTTCTCTGTTGTGGTAAATACTTGAGTAATTAGTATATGTGGAGATAAACAGTTCCCCTTGCTTGTGATATTTGCATAGTTGATTGTTCATTTGTCCTTAGCACCAAGTGAAGGTAAACGCTCTCCTTGAATCCAGTTTAACCCTGCCTATTCTCCAGAAAACAGGGAGTTGGATAAGTGCAATGGTAAAAACATTGTCCTTCAATAAGTGATTAGAGCCGGGCATGGTGGCACACTGTGATCCCAGTACTTGGGAGGCTGAGACCGGAGGATCCAGGTTTGCAGCCAGCCTCAGCTACTTAGTGAGGCCCTCTGCAACTTAGTGAGACCCTGTTTCAAAATAAAGAATAATGCCAGGCGTGGTGGCGCACGCTTGTAATCCCAGTACTTTGGGAGGCAGAGACCGGAGGATCCGGGTTCACGGCCAGCCTCGGTTCTCTCCCTGTCTCTCTCTCTCTCTCTATCTCTCTCTCTCTCTCCTTAGTGAGGTCCTCCGCAACTTCGTGAGACCCAGTTTCAAAATAAAGTATAAAAAATAGGGCCGGGGGCGTAGCACGGAGGTAGAACGCCCCTGGGTTCAATCCCCGGTACCGCAAAAAAAAAAAAGAAAGAATAAAAAATAGGGCTAGGGGTGTAGCTCAGAGGTAGAATGCCCCTGGGCTCTATCCCCAGTTCCACACACACAAATAAAAGTGATTAGGGTAGTGGATTTTTTTTCACAGAAAAAAAAAACAGCAAAGGAATGAGGATTATTAAATTAGTTCAGTTCTTCTTTCAAATTACTTTGCTTATTTCTCACCTCCTTCTACTGCCATCTTTCTTTTACTGGCCCTAATAGATGTAATTTCATTGGGTTTAACAATTAATTTGAAGACAGCCATAGATGGATGCTGTTATCTGGAAATTATTGTTGAGTTATCTCAATGGGACCTGAAACTCGATGATTAAAGTTAAAGCAACTAACTCTGGGGGAAGTGTTCATTTGAAGAGTCCCCATCTCTTCTCTTGATAAATAGTTGATTAGAAAGAAAAGAGAGCTTCCCTTTCCTAAAGCATTTCAATGTGATCTAGAATTTTTAAGGTGGTAACAGCTGGTGTAACACACGACAAGGATGCTGGGAACTGTCCCTCAGTTTGGAAGGACTAATAGAGGATCTGGAGGCAGAAGCTTTAGCTCAGAATTCAACTCCACCATTTCCTTTTGGGGAGTGTCTTTGGGCAAATCAGAAAATTGCAACTACTCAATCTGTTCTGACATCTGCACAGCAGGGGCACTTTGTAGGACTGGCAGTATAACAACTATTAGACCTGCCATAAACGGGCCTCTACATCTACAAGATGTAAACATATTTGTTATTCAGAATATTAAGAAATATATTATTTGTTGCTGAATAAAATTAGTTCACCTGTACAACCCCCTTACTATAATGAAGTGCTTCTTTTTAATTAAAAAAAAAAAGAATGGAAGGAAGGAAGGAAGGATGGATTACACTTTCTATTATCTAGTATTATCCAAAAGAAAAAAAAAACAAAAAAGAGACATGATTTAATTAAAGTCATCTAAAGACTTGTTCAGCCTTGTCAGGACACAAATTTATTCTGCCTTTACTTTTTAGAAGCAGAATTTAAACTCAGACCTTCATTCCTAGTATTTCTTTTGAGTCGAGAGGTCATGTATTTAAAAGAATAAGAGGTCACGTGTTGATGTAATTTAACTTTTGTGAAAAGGGGACAATCTTCTCAATTTGCAACTGTATTCCATGCCACTCCACGTAGTGAAAACATGGATCCTCCTCTTTTTTAAAAAAGAAAGTACTGAAGACAAGCCCCAGTGCTTAGCTGCTGCTCATTAATTTTTTTCTTTTTTTTTTTTTGGCTAGTGAAATATATCACCCAAACATGCCATTAAACAGAGGCATGAATATTCATGTTAAAACAATGTCTCAGCCCTTTGTGAATAACAAAGGATATGCAGTCCACTGAAGAAACTGAGCTAGAAGCTATGAGCAGTGTCCCCAACAGTGTCACATAAGCAAAAGCGACGCCAGAAGGCTAGACACGTTCCTCATCCCAGTCACAGACGGTCCCGCTAAAGGAACTTAAGAGTAGCTGCATGCTTGCATTACTTGGGGGCTTTATTCCAGCATGCTTCCCTAGACTTTCCTAATTTTAAAACCTTCCATGCTTTAATTTGCTTTTTACAAAACCCGGGGCCTTTAATCAATAATAGCCCACATTCTGGATTCTGATGATTACAGATCCAAGGCATGATTCAACATTCCTCTGTTCAGCTGCGCGCTAGCAGCTGGATGTAGAGGCTTAGTCAGACTTAGGTGGATCTCTCTCTTTTTTTTTTTTTTTTTTTTTTTTGCGGTACCAGGGATTGAACCCAGGGTCCTTCTACCTCCGAGCTACACCCCCAGCCCTATTTTTTACCCTTTATTTTTGAAACTGGGTCTCAGGAAGTTGCGGAGGCCTCACTAAGTAGCTGAGGCTGGCCTTGGATCAACCGGTCTCCACCTCCCAAGTACTGGAATTACAAGGATGCGCCACCCAGCCTGGCATTAGGTGCATCTCTTTGTCAAGAGTAAGTGGCATCGGGTTCTTCCACCAAGAGCTACATACTATTTGGTGCTTGCTCCTTTGTGATGGTAACAGCCATTGGTACTTAATGAGTGCTAATGAAGATCGCTAATTGCTGATATTCTGATTCTGATTCTATCTTTTTATCTTCATGGATTATGTGAGATCATTCCATAAAGCAATGTTTCTCCTCGATTAATATGAAGTTTACAGTTCATAAAGAAATGTTCAAGGCTGGGCATGGTGGCGCATGCTTGTAATCCCAGTACTTTGGGAGGCAGAGACCGGAGGATCCAGGTTCGCAGCCAGCCTCAGCTCTCTCTCTCTCTCTCTCTCTCTCTCTCTCTCCCTGTCTCTCTCTCTCTCTACCTAGTGAGGCCCTCCGCAACTTCGTGAGACCCGGTTTCAAAATAAAGGATAAAAAATAGGGCCGGAGGTGTAGCGCGAAGGTAGAACGCCCCTGGGTTCAATCCCAGGTAACGCAAAAAAAAAAAAAGAAATGTTGAATAAATGCTTGATTTTTTCCTTTTATTTATCAAGTTTTCAGAATTATAAATTTTTCCCTATTAGTATTAAAATATGGCAAATTACCTTTTCTTTTAATGTTGCCAATTAATGGATTTGATCATATTTTATGGGTTTTAAACCATCACATTTCTAATCTTTGTTGAAGCTCTAATTGTCCCATCTTTGACCAATGTGAGTGTCATAAGCTGGCTCTCCCATTCTTTGGACACAACCTTTGTAATTTCAGATAAGGTCCTAGTTAAAATTATTTTAACTTTTACCATATTCTTTTTGTCCTCATCTTTACAGTCGCTCCATATCTATGTCATCAGACACTTTAGTCATTAACTACTATGTCATCACCTTTGAATTCTCAATGATCTTAATTATGAAAGCAGCTGTATACTTATGCCAACGCTGGCTTTTACATTAATGTCTCTCTAGGCAATCTGTTGGTCTAAAGCTCATTCTGTAGTAAAGTCCTGTAGAAAAACTTGTAGAAATATTATTTTTTGAGTTATTGAACTTTTTACCTTTTTAGTGGTATTGGAGATTAAATCCAGGGGCATTCTACATCTGAGCTGTATCCCTAGCCCTATTTTATTTATTTATATTTTATTTTGAAACAGGGTCTCACTAAATTGTGGATGGCCTCAATAAGTTGTTGAGGTTGGCCGTGAACCTGCGATCCTCCTGTCTCAGCCTCCCAAGTATTGAGATTACAAGTGTGCAACACCACACCTGATGTGAGTGATTGCACTTTGATAACAAATTAGTACTATATTCTGATAAGAAGTACCAAATGACAGGAAGTATAAGAAAAGGGCAACCATTCGTACCTCCTTTTCTTGAAATGTTGAAATTTGAGATAGGCATCCAATTAAGGCCAAAGGCTTAATTTGTAGGGGTCTCTACCCAGTGCCATGAAAGGGCCTGGTGGACTGGCAGAAGCCTGCTCTAGAGTACCGGGCCTCTCCCACGTGGCAGTAACTCAGCATATTGATGGCAAAGATGGCGCTGGCGGACTCGGAGGGAGGTCCCGCAGATAGTCCCACCTAGCCTCAGGAGGGCTGTGATAGGTGGTTACCTCCTTCCGTGCTCACAGACGACAGGTGCATCTACCTATGATAGGCTACAGGGGGCGTGGTGCCACACCCTACTGATTGCGAATTTCCTGTATTGCCTCTACTATAAAAGAGAGATTTGGCTTTCTAATAAACGAGATCTTGCTAGACAAATCTCCCAGTCCGAGGTATGTGATTTTTGGGCCGTCGGCGTGTGCCCCCCTTTCAGCATCGCATCAGACCCTTGGGCTGGCCCCGAGAGACTGATGCCTCGACATTAATTTCCAAGATTTCTGTATGTTTTAAAGCCATTTATAGATAAATATTCTGTTAAGGAGCATTAACTATTAATCATTTCCCTGATTATTTTAGTCATAGGATAGAATACCTGTCCTTTCTCACTTATTGGTAATGATTTTAATATAGTTTAAGGAATATTGATAATGATTTATCAGTCAGGAAGGTATTCATTTTGTTAACAAGTATATTTATATAACTTAGTAAATTAAAAAATGTTTTTAAGAATTTACATATATTGACTTGGGTTAATATTAGCTTTCATTTGAATCATCTAAAAATATCCATTTATTCAATTATTCAAAAATTATGTATATAGCCGGGCATGGTGGCTCACGCTTGTAATCCCAGTACTTGGGAGGCTGAGACAAGAGGATCGCAGGTTGGTGGCCAGCCTCAGCTACTTAGTGAGGCCCTCCACAACTTAGTGAGACCCTGTTTCAAAATAAAGAATAAAAAATAGGGCTGGGATGTAGCCCAGAGGTAGAATGCCCCTGGGTACAATGCCAGGTACTGCCAAAAAAAAAAAAATTATGTATATGCAAGTGTTGCATTTATTTGGTATAAATTGTTCTGGACAATTGGAGACAAGGAGTTGAACAAGATGCACAAGAGATCTGACCTTATGATGCTGATATTTAGTAAGCAAGGTAAAACCTAGGATATAAACAAATAGATGCATAAATAAACGAATTTATTTGTGGAGAAAAAAACTAATGGATGACGTGATAGGGAGTGACTGCAGGAGGACAACTGGGGGAGGGTGGCTTGGATGCCTCTTACATATGGCTGAGAAACAGCTAGAGAAGTGGGTATCCCTTCCTGATAAGGATTTTATATTATGGGCCCCTGACTACCACTTTTCCATCTTCTCTATTCTCTTCTGAGATTAGGTGGTCATGTTTTTGCCTGCAAACTTTCATAATTCTTCTAGAACTCAATAATTAGCCATTCATGTGCCCCAATGGACCTCGTTCTCCCCATTCTACTGCGATCTCTGAATCCACTTAATTTTCCCCAAATCAAACAATTGCTCACTCCTATTGTTTAACTAGGAGTCAACCAAATCAAACCTGAAGTCTTAACATTTTTATAATCTAGTTAATATTTAATGTCATAATTTCAAAACTAAAACTAACCAAACAAGTCATAGTTTTAGGTAATGTTTACCTTTCCCGAGATAAAAAAAATGATGACCCCTTTTTTATTTAAATGTAATGGCCCATAGTGTGTCACTCTCATATTTTTCCTGTTTTGGTAATAGAGTACAAATCCATTTGGACTAAAAGCACTACCTCTGCCCCCTATAACAGATATAAAGTGAGAAAGTAGGGTTTATTTCCATTTTTCTGCATGTATTCAAAAGAATGGAAACCAAATTACCAGACTATTGCATACATATCTATGTTTATAGCTGCACAATTCACAACTGCCAAACTATGGAACCAGCCAAGATGTCCATCAACAAATGAATGGATCACAAAACTATGGGATAAGTACATAATGGAATTTTATGCAGCCATAAAGAAGAACAAAATTATATCATTTGCAAGGAAATGGATGGAATTAGAGAAGATTATGCTTAGTGAGATTAGTCAGTCACAAAAAGTGAAAGTTCAGATGCTCTCCCTAATATGCAGAAGCTAGGGAGAATAGGGCGTAGGAGGGACTCCAGACAAAGATGGAGAAAACCTCAGATGAGTAAAGAAGGTGACCTAACTGAGGGAGATGGGAGAGGGGAAGAGGGAAAAACCCTAATGCTCAGGATGTACACACACAAATATATCAAAGTCAACTACTATGCTGAGCAGGAGAAGGAGGGAAGGGGGAGGAGATAGGAGTGGGAACTGGGAGAGGGCTAATTGACCGATGTGTGCATGTATACTTCTATCACCCTGAAACCCATCAAGATGTATGATTAC
>PVJS01023964.1:0-29100 GCA_004027185.1 Glis glis
CAACTTCGTGAGACCCGGTTTCAAAAATAAAGCATAAAAAAAATAGGGCCGGGGGTGTAGCGCGGGGGTAGAACGCCCCTGCGTTCAATCCCCAGTACTGCAAAAAAAAAAGCTATATTAAAATAAGTACAAAGTCTAGATTTTGAGTATAGTAAGTATATTTTAAAAAGTAAGTACAAGGGGTGTGGTGGTGAATACCTGTAATCCCAGTACTTGGGAAGCTGAGACAGGAGGATCACAGGATTGAGACCAGCCTCAGCAACTTAGCAAGACCCTGTTTCAAAATAAAATGATAATAATAATAATAAAATAAAATAGGGATGGATATGTAGCTCGAAGGTAAAATGCCTCTGGGTTCAATCCACAGTATCACCAAAAAGTAAGTACAAGGCTAGATTTTGAGGACAGCTTCGTGTGGAAGACAAGTCCACATTTCTTGCCATCATATTTTCCCATTCTAAGTTCATATGTTTAAAAGTTGGTTTTATTTTCAGAAAAGTTCTGCTACCATAAAAATGCTCTGTCACTGAGATTCTTTCTGATAGCTGAAAGGAACAATGAGTAATTGACGTGATCATATGGCCTTATTGGATATTGTAACACTTAATTTACACTTTTAGATATCTGTTGACTTTTTACCTAGATCTGCCAATATTAACACAAACTGTGTTATTGACTCTTTTTCAGTATTAAGCAATCCTACCAGTATTGCCTCCTGCAATTTTATTTGCAGTCGGTACACATTGTGGCTCACGTTCTGCAGAAGAGTTCCCTTTTGAGATATTTCAAAATATTTGTTCACAGAAAAGATTTAAAAATACCTGAATGAATGTGACTATGGATACTGGAAAACAGAAACCAACATCAAGGCACAATGTGTTGTTTTTAGATAATAGAATTTGGTATTTGTCTCCTGTAATTCTTTAAAACTCTTTTGGTTCCAAGAGCTCCCCTAGACATGAAAGATCAGAGTAGCATATCCTGGGTTGAAGGATTTGTGATCGTCTTTTGTTTCCTGTTGTTGGCCTTCTTTCTGTGGGTAGGAGAAAGGATGTAAGGGATAAGGTGAATAGGATCTTCATCAATGTCATCAAATAATTCACTGTGGACCTTCTTATTGGGTGGCTTTGTTCCAAGTAGCTTTCACACATGCATTTTCAACATCGACATGTAATGATGTCCACAGTTCACATAAAAAAGGGTTTTTATTGAACAAACAACTAAGTTATACACACTATTTTGCATGACCACGGAGTCATAAACAGAATGGATAATGAAAGAAACTCAATTTTAACAATACCAAAATATCAGCTATAACAGCCGATCTCTCCAGTCCCAAAATCTCTACAAGGGAGTGATTTTTGCTTTTAATTTGCCACTGTGAAGGTATCAAAATTACATCTAAAAATAATTTAACATATGCTCTGGAATGATAAGTGAATATATTTTACAGAACAATGAATCAAATATAAATACATTAACAGGTAAATGCAAAAATATTCTAGTTATATATATATATATTTTTTTTTTGCGGTACCAGGGATTGAACGCAGGGGCGTTCTACCTCCGCGCTACGCCCCCGGCCCTATTTTTTATACTTTATTTTGAAACCAGGTCTCACGAAGTTGCGGAGGGCCTCACTAAGTAGAGAGAGAGAGAGAGAGAGAGAGCGAGAGAGAGAGCTGAGGCTGGCCGCAAACCCGGATCCTCCGGTCTCCGCCTCCCAAAGTACTGGGATTACAAGCGTGCGCCACCACGCCCGGCTTTCTAGTTATATTTTAATTTCTCTTGTAGCTTCCTTTTCTATAGTAGTTGGTTCTTCTCTACTATTCAGTATTGTTCTTGGATGGCACCTACCACACATACTAGGGCCCTTAATATTGGTAGGTTAACTTAAAGCTTTAGTTAATATGTAGCCCAAAAGCCAGGCCAAGGGGCATGTCTTTACCGATTAATATCTATTTTTCTCTCTCTAATAAGTGCTGCATAATTGATAATAATATTACTTCTTTCCTCATAAACCTCTTTTGCCTAAGTGTACTTCATCCATATTCTCTTTTCTAACATCGTTTTTGTGTCCCTCCATCCTGGATTAAACCAATGGGTTTCTATCACTTTTAATAAGAGGAGTCACTTTCTAAGTGTGGTTGGAGTAATATTAGGAGGAATGACGGATATTTTGATGTATTCTAAGCAAAAGATTAATAATATAGCTTTGATCCCAAATATTTACCTTAGTGCTATAATTGTGATTGACATCACACAATAATTTCCCTATGTAAGTTAAAAGATAAGTTATTTTTAAAATGAATTAATTAATCTTACTTTGTAGACCATAGGATGCCATCATATATTTTGATCTGTCTTCTAAGAACTCAAAGAGGTAACAGTTCAACCAATGGAACAGTGATAGAGGGAGGAACTGAAGAGTTACGGGGCTCTTCTGGGCAGGTGCACTTTCAAGCAAATTGTACTCTGCAAGCAATGCATACCACTGCCAACTTTTCACCCCCCTTTTATTTTGCCTTAAGTATTCATATCTTTACTCCAAGGCACTCAGTGTCTCAGGAATATCCATAATGGCTCAGAATTCCCAATGTGATGCCAGATATGAGCAATTTCAGACATCCCTTGCCTCTTCATCTCCATCTTTGTTCCATTAGGATTCCACTCTTCTGGGTAATTATCAGCAGCATGCTCATCCTTAATAATTGTGAGGTTGCGAGGCCTGGGCCAAGATATAAATGGAGTCCCATATATATTATATCTTAATATTTATTATAAACCAAATAGGAATTATTAAATAAAATACTGTATTCTACCACTTTGGCATCTACAACTTATAGCAATATAGATGGCTAAGTGCAATGTAAGATTTTTCAACTCTTTAGGAATATGGAGGCATGGGGAGACATGGGAACCATTCTGAAGCCTCTCTTCAATCCAATTCTGTCCTAGGCTATGGGATATCTTTAATTCAAATGAGTAGAAACTCAAGCCCAATAGCCACCATCTGTATCCTCTCCCTTCAGACATCTACATCTGGACCACTCATCCTTTTAGATGTGTGCACAATGGTGGCACCGATTGCTGTTGAGGGGACAGACCGGGAAAGATGATAGCAAAGGCCCTTAATAAAGGCTTTGGATTATTTTGAATAACAAGTTTTGCAGTATGATCTGGAAGGAGGAAGTGCAGACTCCAGATAATATTTTTTTTTTGCTCCAGCAGCCTGCCTGGTGGTGAACAGTATGGCCAGAGAAGGGCCAGAGTGCTCAAGAGATTTGTTGAAATATTATGTTGTGACTTTTTTGAAATGATCACTGCCAGCTAGCTTCAACTAAGAATACATTGTAAGATATCAACAGTAAGCACTGGGGACCCATTTGTAATATATAGAGATGAGGAGCAATAATGGATCAGATGGTAGAGGTAGATAACATGAGAAGTGATTGAATTCCTGACATTTTGAAAATGAAACAAATAGGATGTATCACATCTTCTGTGTGAGAGTCAAAGAATAACATGATATTTTGTCTTGAAAATGAGAAAGGATGGATTGACCTCAACTAAGATGAGCAAGGCTGCTATAGGGATAGGGAAGAAAGGAGTTCAGGTTTTGATAGATGTATCTGAAAAGTATATTAGAAAACCAACAGAGAATATTGAGTAGACAATTGGATGTATTAGTCTGGAGTAAAGTGTAGAGATAAAAGTTTGAGATCCTCAAACTTGAAAGTAGATACAGTCACCAAGGGAATGAGAATAAAGGAAAAGTTAAAAACGATCTGTGCACTGTAGCATCTGAAATTAAAAAAGGTTTAAAGTGATGTGATGGCATTAAGTAATACAAATATTTTAGCATTTTATATTCATCTTAGTTTTAAAAAAATTAAAACGAGCTGGGTGTGGTGGCGCATGTTTGTAATCCCAGTACTTGGGAGGCTGATACAGGAGGATCACAGGTTCATGGCCAGCCTCGGCTACTTAGTGAAGCCCTCCACAACTTACTGAGACCCTGTTTCAAAATAAAGAATTAAAAAATAGGGATGGGGATGTAGCTTGGAGGTAGAATGCCCCCGGGTTCAATCCCCGATACTACACACAAAAAATTAAAATGTATGTCTATAACTGTATGATTATCTTGATTATTTTACTGAAAAACTATGATGTCAGAGGAAACTCAAAACCACTTTTTTGTCAACAGTGTTTTGCTTTAAAATGTCTCACAAACTTTCAAGTAATACTATACTCATACTATAGACAAATTTAAATAGTAGAAAGTAAAAATAAAAAATGCAGTTGTAATGAATTTAGAGACAATAATCATTTTTAATACATGTTGTTTATAAATGTGTTCCCCAGAGATGTACAGGGCTAATGTTCATTGATAATCGTAGCACTGAACACCAATATAGCCATTTCAAATCTGTCCCAAAGTCAACAAACTAATGCAACTCAGTTTTATTTGTGATAAGCTTACCAATTTGCTTGTTCATGTAAAGTCTGATAGATAGATAGTTGTCCTTACATCAGTGTAGTCTATCAATGAATGAGAACTTTATTCCTCGCACTGTGTTTTAATCTTAGGGATGAGGAATATCTCATAAAACAAAATCCATTATTTTATTATAAGCACATTCATGACTTTTTAAAAGTATAACTGATACTTCAAATGAAATTCCAACCATTTGTGATCTTGTATTTTTAGGCCAATATGAATATGAATTTAGTGTGGAATAAGAATCTGGTGTGGAAATTGGTGTATTTAATTGAAAGCTGAAAGTTAGTTAAATAACTATTTTTTTATCTAAATGAATGCATACACATACTGACAAATTCATTTTTTTAACACAGACAATTGTGTATGTCTTTTCAGTCTATCCGAGAAGTCACGGGCTATGTACTAGTGGCTCTTAACCAGTTTCGTTACCTGCCTCTGGAGAATTTACGCATTATTCGTGGGACAAAACTGTATGAAGATCGATATGCCTTGGCAATATTTCTAAACTACAGAAAAGATGGAAACTTTGGACTGCAAGAACTTGGATTGAAAAACTTGACAGGTAGGAAAATGTAAAAAAAAATATACTTTGATTATCAATATAATGTCATACCAACACGTATAAATATTTGTGGTTACTGCAGTTGTTACAATGAGGAATACTCCAAAGCATTTAAATATCTGCTGTTTATTCTTTTTATGAGAAACGATGCCCTATGGTGCCCTTGCTTTTATTTACAGATTTTGTAAGTGCAGTTTGAAAGATACCATAATACTGTATCTCAGCAGAACAGAAGTGCACCCTAAGGAAATGCTCAGTGACTGAAAACCTAGATATGAAGCAGGTTTAAGGTTGCTGTTTGGTGGTCGCAGGTGAACAGTGGACCATATCATCAAATCTCTGCAGTAACAGCACAGCTCTCACTCCTGTTCAAGCTCAGTAAAGCCCAAGCCATTCTATCTAGTTCAACTAATCTTTGGGTTTTTGCGCGATCAACTTATTTTTAGAAAATAATTTATTCGGTTTCCATTTCTCTTATTCAGTAGCTCACTAAATGCCATCAGTAATTCTTTCTCAGAACGGTTCAGTATCGTCAGAGTGATTTTTTTTCCTCCCTAAGATTGGAGGTACATAATGCCAGCAACCTAGAATTATCATCTTGCTACAAAAAAAAAACATGTTGCAGGAATTGATATATTTTCAGTTCATGTAGTTCGTTGTTCAGAAAGGCTCTGATGGAAGATTTTTTGGTATAAACTTTCTACTCCTGAATTTTGCCATGTATACCTGTAGTGAAAATGTGTTAATTAGTAATCCATGCCTAACAAGGGAATAAAGGAGCTTTCACTATGACATTAATTTAAGTTAATATGATCTATACATATTACATCCAAATGTGTAGTGATTTTATATGTATTTTGAGTCCACTCAGTGGTAATGTTTGTTGACATTGAAAAATTAAACACTTTAAAGATACTGCCTTAAAATATTAAGTGAAAAACAAGATGAATATTGTCAAGTTATTGAGATTATTTTTGACATTCACAATGGATATAAAATATATAGTTCAAAGTTAGAAATAGATTCATAGTTAGCCAGACATGTGAGCCAAAATTGGAATACTTTGAGTGAAGAATAGAATACTGATTATGTTATTTATTTAGGACATGATTACTGTAGAATTGATGAAATTATGGTGAGTGCAAATTGTTCAGAATTTATAGATTCCTTCCATCAACAGGAAGGAACAGGAATTTATAGATTCCTTCCTTTCATCAACATTTTTACTTTTCTTTCCTTCAAAGATAGTTTTCCTCTGAAGAATGGTGTCTTTGACAAAATTGCTACTTACATGTAAATAATGATAGGAGGAAGAATTTTGGAAAGAAATGAGTAGGAAAAAGCTGAATGATTGAAATTAGGAATCTAAAAATAATATGATCCAATTGAAACTTGCATAGGAAGTATTGTGGAGTTTTTTCACGATTTTTCTCTGATTATAAAAATGAATAACTTTCTTTTCAAACTTTTTCTAATACTTTCATCCCAATATTAATCTATAAGATGTGCTAGTTGAAGAAATTTTTCAGGCATAAAAGTAGACTTTAAAGAGTTCACACATTTATTTCTATATTTAAAATCAGCACTAACTAAAATATTAACAAAAGTTAGTCAAAATTATGCCACCTTTAAACATATCTTAGCTGCTTACACCATATATGCAAATGAATTCACACCATATATAACTTATAATTCTGACTTTATCATACCAACATATAACACTGTTATTTTAAAAACATTATTCTTGCCAGGCATGGTGGCACACACTTGTAATCCCAGTACTTGGGAGGCTGAGATAGGAGTCAGCTACTTAGTGAGACCCTCCGCAACTTAGTGAGACCCTGTTTCCAAATAAAGAATAAAAATAGGACTGGGGATGTAGCTCAGAGGTAGAATGCCCGTGTGTTCAATCTCTGATACCACAAAAATGAATGAATGAATGAATAAATAAATAAATGGTGGATAATTAGGACAATTTGGATTTTTTTCAGAAATTTTATTTTTTAGGTGCTTGACAAATATATGCCCAAACTGTTCTATAAAAGATCTAGGATCATTTACCTTATTTTAGGTAATCTGATTGAGATTATAACTCCAATTCTAAGAGTCAGATGTTACACAATAAACATGATTGTGTTTGTGTGTAACAATATGTGTGGAAAGACAGAAGATACCTATTAATATGAAGAGAAAGTTGGAATAAAATTGGCTCTATAGTAATATCGGAAAGAGATAAATGTTCTAGATAGCCTGGTTAAAACAACACACAAATATTGTAATTCAGTGTAATTCACTTCAGGTAATTAGATGTTTGTTTTAAGGTGTTCGTTTTAAGCTGCTTGTTTAGGTGTTACACAAAGCAAGCTGAATATAGATATATTGTGTGGCATATTAATTGTAGGGCTATGGTGCTGGCCCTAACTGAAGACTAAATAGAAACCCCTGCTTATTAGCCAAATACCTTACTGCAGTAACCTTCAACATTGTATTAAATTTATAACTCAGTTTTCAAAAGGCCAGCAATATCATCTGGGAACATGTTCGAAGTACAAATCCATGGCCCTGCCCTGACACCTACTGAATGGTAAGCTTTGGGAATAGGACCCAGCAATAGGTGTATTAAATATCCCCCAGTGATTCTAATTAAAGGTATGTTACCAAAATGGTAGAACTGTATCTAGTTGACCTCTATAGAATTGTTTGATACACATAATGTCCATTCATTTATCATCTTGTAAAGAAAAGGGAAGAAATGGGACAGGACCAGATGTGTGTTTAATTGAATGACAAGAAATAAATATTATGCTGGGGTTAGAGTGAAAATAGCCCAGCGGGAGGCTGGGTAGAAAGGAACATAGAAAATGACTTAGAGATGAGGACAATGCTGTGGTAAATATCCTGTGTCACTGTTTGTCCAATACCAACTTCATATAATAAACCAGTACATAGATCATAATAATTGATGGTGATTTTTCTTCTTAAGCCAAGTTTTATTTTTAAACACTGTAAGAAAATAAGTAACAAGTAGTAGTTGTTGGGATGAGAAGTAGGAAGGGTTGTAACATGGTTAATGGTTAGATGCTCCTTAGACATAAATAAATTAACCTCCCTCTTAAACATCACTATTAGCTTGATGCTCACTAAAAGTAATTCCATGAGCTGGGCATGGTGGCGCGCTCTTGTAATCCCAGTACTTGGGAGGCTGAGACCGCAGATCCGGATTTGCAGCCAGCCTCAGCTACTTAGTGAGGCCCTCCGCAACTTAGTGAGACCCTGTTTCAAAAACAAAGAATTAAAAAATGGGAGTGAGGGTGTAGCTCAGAGGTAGAATGCCTCTGGGTTCAATCCCCAGTACCACAAAAAAAAAAAAAAAAGAAAAAGCAATTCCATGGACTAAAGACATTATTACCTACCTTACTTAGATATTTTCACTATAGTTTTATCCAAAGACAGATGCACTTAGACATCTTTTCTGGCTAAATGGAAAATCTTGCTTTACTGAGCAGGGTTGTGGAATCTGAAAAGCTCTGTTTAAATGCCTGATCTACCACTTATGGCCTGGGAATCTCTCAGGCCCAGGTTCTTTATCTTGACAATTGTGAAGAAAATTCTATGTCACAGTGTTGTTATACGCATTGATGACATAAAGTAGGAAACCGTCAGCTGCAACACCTGTCACATAAACGGCGCATAGGAAACGTTACTTCTCTTTCCCTGCGTCTATTTTGTTTTTAGCTTTCTTTTGTGTCAACACACTGACAAAACTATTATGTTTGCTTCTGCATATTCAGATGAGTTCCTGTTGCTTTACTGGGCTTTGGATGTGACTTGTTTAGACAAAAAGATGTTCCAATTTTTAATGTTTCTTCTGATACTACTTTGAAACTCCTTTGTGTGTGAGATCTGTTTCTCTGGCAGTGAGAAGCCCGAGGCTTGTCTTCGTCTGCTTTCAGTAAGTGTGCTGTCTTCACTACCCCACTGCACTTCTCTCCTATCTCAGTGTCTCCTGCCAAGCAAGTGTTGTCCGAACCCTTCATTTCAAATCTCCATCATCAGGTTGCACTCTTCACTGGCTCTGACATTTATCCTGACCTAGACAAGAGGCAGAGTCATTCTGAGTTCTTTTGCTGACTTTAGAGTGCTAAGCATTCTTCAGCTGTTCCAAGAAAAGTCTTAGTAATGTTTGAGTGGGTTCAAGCAGGTTAGTTCAGGGATTTGTGTGTGTGTGTGTGTGTGTGTGTGTGTGTAGTCATGTGTGTATGTGGTACTGGGGATTGAATCCAAGGGCCTTCTACCTCTGAGCTATACCCCCAGCCCTATTTTATTTTTTATTTGGGAACAGGATGTCACTAAGTTGCTGAGGCTGGCTGCGAACCTGCGATCCTCCTGTCTCAGCCTCCCAAGCACTGGGATTAAAGGCCTGCACCACCATGCACGTTTGGAATTGTTGTTAAACAGGATGATTGACAAATGTGCTACTAATATTTACATTAGAAGGACTATACAGCATATTGCGATGTTTGGACCCCAAAATAAAAAGAATTCTAAGAATTCTTCAAGCTTAAGACTCGATTACTTGGAAAATGAGTAAACTAAAACCCTTGAAATAAACATCGCATGAATCAGAGTCAGGAAAAAAAGTGGCACATTCTTATTTAGGAGTTGATTTTTAGATTGGGTCCATCATTTCTAGAAGTGATATTTTAATCAGTGTTTTAAAAAATATTATTGTGGCTGAGCGCAGTGGTGCACGCCTATAATCCCAGTACCTGGGAGGCTGAGACAGAAGGATCATAGGTTCCAGGCCAGCCTGGGCAATTTAGGGAGACCCTTTTTCAAAATAAAAATAAAAAGAGCTAGGAGTGTAGCTCAGAGGTAGAGCGCCCCTGGGTTCAATTCCTAATACATGTATGTACTAAGATGAATATTATAATTATGGGATCAAAGAATTATAATGCTCATTTCAGCAAGTTTCTCTGGCACTTATTTGTAGCTTTAGAGAACTGGTGAGTGAACTTTTAGGACTGAATGAAGAGTAAATGAGAATTTTTTCCTTCTGCTCTCCTATGAATTAGAGAGGAGAATGTCCATAGAGAAATAAGCCTTGGGTTAGGGGTAGCTGGGTGGGGTTTCCAAGGAATAGATTTACCTCCCCCCTTTGGAATGAATCCCTTTCCTTTGTGATGAACATGTTCTCCTTTATAACTGGTTAAGATGACCTACTCAGACCATAAAATATACCCCCCCCTTGATTCATGTCCCACTTAGTGATCTTGAAAAACACTTGCAGGAAAACATTTTATTTAATCCCTATAGTATCCTTTAGAAAAATTGGGGGAAGCCTAGAATTATGGGAGTCTCCTAGGAAATTCCCTACTTAGGACATTAAACCTCTCCTAGGAAATTCCCTACTTAGGACATTAAACCTCTGTGATTATTATTTCTTGTCCCTAAGGTAAGTGATATCTGTTATCTTCCCTAAAAGAGGAACCATATATATTCTAAGAAAAGAAAACTTATAAGGTCAACAACCCCTTTATTTTAGTCCATTGTTTTAGTCTGCTTTTCCATTGCTGTGACCAAAATACCTGACATAAACAATGTAGAGAAGGAAACATTTATTTGGTTCACAGTTTTATAGGTTCAGTCCATGGTTGGCCGGCTACAAGGCAGAAACAGCAGTGGTACAGCATGTGGTAGAGAAAAGTCACTCTCAGTCATGGTGGCTAGAAGCACAGAGAGAAAGAGACAAAGAGACAGAGAGACAAAGAGGCAGACACACACACACACACACACACAGAGAGAGAGAGAGAGAGAGAGAGAGAGGGGGGAAGCATCCAGGGACATATATACGATCCCCAAGGCCATGCCCCCAGTGAGCCACCTCCTCCTGTCATGCCCTGTGTCTGAACCTTCCTGCTTTTAACAGGGACCATGCTGTTAACACAAGAGCTTTTGGGGGGACATTCTAACAAAACCATAATACCCATTTATTTTTAAAGCATGACTATTTACTTAAGGAGTTTAGGGAATGGAGAATCTTTGCTTCTCGGGGCCCCACATGCAGCTTGACAAGATGATTAGTTATCGCTATGGCTCTGTACTTTCTCTCTGAAGAAGACAGTAACTCTATTAGAATACCTGTGTGCCATCCTTACTCCTGGACATTCGCTTTTTCTGACTTGAGCACATTGAACTGTAAAGAAGTGACAAATTCTCTGCATCCATTCGTAGTCACCAAGGGAGGAGTGCCCACGCTGGGCCAGAATCACTGCACAGTCTGGTTTGTTGGCAGAAGGTTGGAAGCAGTAGGAATAATATTTAGGAATAACCTAAATCTGCATTTTAGAGGCATTGAATAGTGCATGGAGTCTCCGGGAGGCCTCTTTGGGAAATATATAAATACATGAATACCAGCAAATATATCTTCTACTTGAGTTAGAAGAGGCACCCCAAATGTGGCAGACACTAAACCCTTCAGTTAGAGTTGAGGGATGAGTCTGCTTTTGTTCTCTTCCAAATTTTTACCAAAGGTGTGATACATGTAACATCCCATATTGTGATGGAACTTTCTGCTTTGTGAAATGCTTTCAATTCCCTTTTCTTTGTTTCATGAAACACAGCCCTATATTGCTGACCCGACACACATCTTTATTGTAATTATGCATCGAAGGAAACCTGCCCTAAGGTCTTGTGGCTGCTAAGGTACATCTTGTGCTAAAATCTAGGTCCATTTCCCATTTCTTTGTATTGTGCCATTCCCAAGAACTGTTTAAGACAATTTCTGCAGGCAACACCAGAGTGAGTGAAATGTTAAATTGGTTGCAAATGTAAACAATCCAACTTTAAGCAAAAAGGTGTTAAGGTTGCATTTTAGAAATAATGTTTTATTTTGATATTTGTGAAATACTTGCATATATGACAGATAGTAAGTTGACAATAAAATTCAGGCAAACACACAAAACAATAATGTTGCAAATACCAGCTTTGATTTCAAAGAAGTAGATATATGAACTGATTCTAAAACCACTGCTTTCCAATTGTGGCTTTTTAAAAATCACAGTGACTAAACTGTTAGCCATCGCTCTCACTTATTAGTTTACTCAATTTTACTGGTAAAGGTTCCAGATTCTTTTGAAAAGTGATGTCAATTCAAATATTTATTAGCTCTGTTTTGTCCTACTTGTACATTCAAGACATTATGCTGAGATATGAGCTATTCTAAATTATCTCTACATACCTGTCTTCTCTCAGTAAATATTATATTTCTGACAAATATTTATCCTTCAGCTGCAATGTGAAAGCATTGGGGAAGTATCTTCCCCAATTATAATTATTATTATTTTTACAGTCAAGCATGTCTGTGGGGTTGAGAGCATCCATTCTAATCTGTTTTATGCTCTATGCCAGCAATGTCCAGTAGAACTTTCTCTGAGGGTGGAAATGTTCTTTTTGTGCAATATGATAGTGTAGCTAGGAGCCAAATGTGGCTACTGAAATGAGGCTAGTGTGACTGAGGAAATGAATTTTTAATTCTATGTAATTTTAATTAATTTAAGCAGTCATATGTGGCTAATAGCAATAGTATTAGACAGCATGTTTTACCCAACCCAGTGCAGTAGGTAAGCTTTTTACAAGCAAAAAATCATGGAGAGCCAGACTATAGTCTCTGGATATGGACTCTGTCATGTCCTATTTAGGGAAAGTTATTCAACTTTCTAAGCCTCAGTTTCTCATCCTTACATGAATATAATGAGAATTCTCAGTCCTAAAATGGTTATGAAAATTGAATTATAAATTATATATAGAGTATTAAGTGCAGGTTCTGAAATAAATGTTCATTAGTATAATTTGAAAAGTATGCTTTTAATAAAAAATAGAAACAGTATATTTTTATAATTATTGAAAGCCTGTTAAGCTCATGTCATCAATTGTAAAATGTGAAATGCGGGAGCTGGGTGTGGTGGCGCACGCCTGTAATCCCAGGACTTGGGAGGCTGAGACCAGAGGATCCGGGTTTGCAGTCAGCCTCAGCTACTTAGTGAGACCCTCTGCAACTTAGTGAGACCTGTTTCAAAATAAAGAATAAAAAATAGGGCTGGGGGTGTAGCTCGGAAGTAGAATATCCCTGGGTTCAATCCCTAGTACCACAAAAAAATGTAAAATGTGTTATTTACTATTTAGGATCTAAACATATTTTATATTTGCAGGACTCTGAGTGGCATGCATTGCTTCTAAATGTCCTTTAAGCTGCTAATTGTTATAAGTGGATTTTTTTTTTTTTTTTTTGCGGTACCAGGGATTGAACCCAGGGACGTTCTACCTCCGCGCTACACCCCGGCCCTATTTTTTATACTTTATTTTGAAACTGGGTCTCACAAAGTTGCGGAGGGCCTCACTAAGTAGAGAGAGAGAGAGAGAGACAGGGAAAGAGAGAGAGAGAGAGAGAGAGACAGGGAAAGAGAGAGAGACAGGGAGAGAGAGCAAGAGAGCTGAGGCTGGCTGCGAACCCGGATCCTCCGGTCTCCGCCTCCCAAAGTACTGGGATTACAAGCGTGCGCCACCACGCCCAACTTATAAGTGGATGTTTTTTAAAAACTTTTTTATTTTAATGTTTTTTAATTTTTTAAGGTTTTAACTTTTTTTATACTTTTATTGGTGCATTATAGTTTCACATATAATAGGCATTGGTACTCTCACATATGTATATAATGTCAGTAGAAGTGTTTCCTTCATTAATTCTCCCTCTCCACCCCTCACTTTTCCCAACCCCCCCTCTACTGGAATTTGTCCTCCATTATCTATAAAGTCCCTCTTGTATCTCGATTACTCCCTAGCTTCCATATATGAAATAAAATATATGATCCTTTACTTTCTGTGACTGGCTAATCTCACTTAACATAATGTTCTCCAAGTCTATTCATTTTCCTGAAAATGACATAATTTTGTTCTTTATTGCTGAGTAGAATTTTATTGTGTGTATGTCCTATAATTTTGTAATCTGTTCATCGGTTGATGGACACCTGGGTTGGTTCCAAAATTTGTCTAGAACTAACTTGGATGTTCTGTTTTACAGAAATATGACTTTTTAAAAATAGAACTTCTACTTTTTCCTTCAGTCTCTACAGTGTAAGTTTCTAGTTAGAAATTAGTCCCAAAGTCTGTTTCTTATACAGTTACAATAGAGGAAGTATTAGGAGATTATAATTATTACTATACGGAGAAACTATTTGAAAACTTTGTTATGAATTATTTCTAGCATATTCCCCATATATTTAGGAGTCCCCAGCTCATGTTGAAAGTTTCTTTTCATAACATAACATTTAGTAAAAATGTTACACAAAAGAAATCCTTTAGAAAAGTTTCCTCAAATACATATCGACTATATTTCATCAAATCTAAGTCACCGTCAGTTGTAAGAAACATTTTTTTGTTGTCATTTGTAGGTCCCACTAAAAAGAGAAAAAGTAAAATCCTCAACATAAATGTAAGAGATTATAAGATGAATCATTATTTTAAAGACAGTAATATGAAAATGTGTATATTTTAGAATTGATAAAATGTAGTAATTTGTAAAGAGAATAGAGGTTCAACAGACATCTTATTTTTTCTAGAATCCTAGCATTATTGCTACTATTTGTAATTTGAAACTAGATGCCTCAAAGCATATGAAATAGGTTGCAATAAAACGACAAATAATTCTTAAATTTTTTTTTTTTTTTGCGGTACCGGGGATTGAACGCAGGGGCGTTCTACCTCTGCGCTACACCCCCGGCCCTATTTTTTATACTTTATTTTGAAACCGGGTCTCACAAAGTTGCGGTAGGGCCTCACTAAGGAGAGAGAGAGAGAGAGAGAGAGAGAGAGAGCGAGAGAGCTGAGGCTGGCCGCAAACCCGGATCCTCAGGTCTCCGCCTCCCAAAGTACTGGGATTACAAGCGTGCGCCACCACACCCGGCCCATAATTCTTAAATTATTAATGAAATTTCCCATTTATGTATATTTGCAGAGAAGAGATAATTGAGAATTTGCATGGCCCAACACTTTTTGATATAATAAATGTTACCAACCAGGAAATTGTAATTATTATTTTCCCCGAAATTTAGCTGATATATTGACACTGTAGGCAAAAGAGATGGAAATATGATTTGAAGGCAAAAAAAATCACTTATTCTAGAAATATTCCTTAAACTCTTGAAAATACATATCAAGCCAGGCATGCTAGTGCATGCCTGTAATCCCAGTACTTGGGAGACTGAGGCATGAGTATCACAGGTTTGAGGCCAGCCTCGGCAATTTATGGAGACTCTCCACAACTTAGCAAGACCCTGTTTCAAAATAAAAAGTAAAAAGTGCATGGGGTACAGCTCAAAGGTAGAATGCTCCTGAGTTCAATCCCCAGGACCACCAAAGAAAAAAAGCCCAAAAAACAACCAACCAAACAAACAAACAAAAACTTATCAGCTGAATCTGAGGTTTACTACAGGATACCAGCATGAAAATAGTATCTATCTTCTTTTCCAATCTCACCAGCAGGTCAACGCAACACTTTTCTATGTTACACCAGCTCTCAAAATATCTTCCCTTATCACTCCTTAATACTTTATGATCCATCTGTACAATATATTTTATATCTTCTAGTTATAATTTTATTGAAAGCTAAATCAAATTGTTTTGATTATGGTATTATAATAATCATAACAATTTTGAGGAATATTTCCAGAAAAAGTAAAGAAAATATGATCCATAATGTTTGCTCCCTTGGAAAACCTACCCTTTTTAGCATAATGAATGCAGACAACGAAGTATCTACATATAGATCTATCCATCTATCTCTCCATACTGCTGTTGATTATAGTAACGTCCATAACCAAGGAGCATTTACTTTGTAGAAGTGGTTTATCTCTCTTGCTCCTTGTTGTAATCATTATTAGACTCAGTTCCCTTTGGGAAGAATAATACTATTTTGAAGCTATTTTGGATAAGAAAATAGAAGAGATTTTAAAATTATTAAAAGTCATATAATTTCTTTAGGTTTAAAAATTTTCTAACTAATTAGTTCCACGATTTTTGTTTGTCCTCAAGAAAAACATATTTCATATTATTTTATTTTGAGCTCTCATCTTATTTATTGAAACAAAAGTATTTCAAACCTATAAATTAAAGAATATACTACATTTAAATATAGCAGATATGTCAGGATTAAATAATGTTGAAAACCACTCAATATATTGCTCTAAAAAAACAGAATGCACCAATAAAAGTAAAAGTATATAAAAAAAGCAGAATTGGAGAGAATCATAGAATGCGATGTGAAGATGGAATTTAGAGATTGGCTAATACCTCTCCTGTGTTGAAATCGAGTCTCACAGAGGATAATTTATACAGGCTGAGTTGTTTTCTGTCTTAGTATAGTCATTTACGATTGCATTCTAAAAATATGACCATTCAAGAAAGTAGGAAGAGAGAAGTAATAGAAAAGTATATGCCAATTTATATGTGAATAGATATGCATTTTCATTCACCAATGGGAAGATTAAACAATATAAGTGGATGTAACACTATACATTTATTTATGTCCCAGTTGTAATCTCGAGTCACCAAATACCTATGAAACATTATCAAATTTGATATGAACTGTTTAGTCTTATTCAAAGAGTACTTTTTATTATGTTTGGTAAAGAAAAGAGGGGAAGGATAATGAAGTAGAACTTGGCATACCTATGGGTACATCTTTATAGAGCACAGGTAGAAAACTGAAATGAAGAAGGGAAGCAACCCGCACCATTGATCGCATTGTTCGTGCAGTGAACGTGTGGCTGAGCCTCACATCTATGCATTGCATCGTCACTTCATGTACTCAGAAATTACATGTCATAATGATAAATCTTTGTAATTAAAATTGTATCATACTTCAAATGCCGGCTTATGGTGCTCAGGGAAAAGGGGTGAATCAAGAATTAGTGTCTTGGCTCAAGTGCCTCTTAAAAATTGAGAAAACCTAATTATCACTTGTGTAAAATAAATACATCAGAGGTCACATATGCATTATCAACTCCTTTGTGACTTTATTGAAGATCATCAGTACATAATTTAAGTGGCCACCCCATTGTTTTATGTATTTAATAGTATCACTGTGGGTAGTGATTTCTTCCATTGCATTTGGCTGATCATGAAGTATAAAATACTGAAAAAAGAATTCAAACAAAGGTATTTGCTGAACCATTTTTATATCAATGAAATGTGCAATTTAAATTTAAATCGAGGAGGGATTTAATATAATTTTAGTTCATTTACATTTTAATCCTTATCCTTCTGAATTGCAATCTTAGATTTTGCAAGGTGAAATAAACAATAACATGTAATCCTCAAATTAATAGAAATCACAGCTCCTAAACTATAGTGTGTTTCTGAATATCACACGGAGACCTAAGCATAGAATAATGGCCCCGCAGTTTCTTTCTTTCAGAAAATATTTCTAAATTTCTAATTATAATTGCAAATTATTCCTAAACAAATTAGTTTATAAACTAGAAGTCCTTTGGAAAAATAATGTATAAAATTTGTAAAATAGAAAAGACAAACACAACTAAAAATACATACATGTCTGCCATATTTATATAAGTAAAAACCAATTCAGATTATAACCATTTACAGTTGTCAGATAAGCACTTCTCCCATGAAAAAATATACCCTCATCCCACTTGCAACTTTAGATGAATCACCTAAAACCTCCTGTACTGCATTTTTGATTCTGACATGAAAGAAGATTTTTTTCCTTTTATTATTCAATAATGCCTGCCTGCTTCCTGTCTTCCTGGGAAAGTTCTAAGGCAAAATGTGTTTAACATTTTCTTAGTTTTCAAGATCCTTCCTTAGAACAAGTGAGGACCTGACATCACCCCTTCTAAATCAGCAGAGAACAGCACTGTATTTTTGCTTTCTGAGCACTTGGGAACTGAAGTTCAAGCATTTAATAAAAAATGCAGCCCCATATGCATATCTAGAGATCTCTATTAGGTTTAATTTTTCAGTGTAGAGAATACAACATGATATACTAATAATATCCAAATGCATTTATATTCAGCAAAGTATCCTTAAAGTAGACCTATTATTATTCTTTTAATAAATTGTTTATTTTCCCACTAAGGCTCAAGAAAAAAAAATACTGGGTGACTTTTAGAGAGAAAAAAAATAACCTGAGTTGAGCAACAAAACCAATTTTGTTGGTTTTAAATACTGAGTTTAAGCCAAGGCTACCCAGTGGTGCCAAGAAAATCCTATTCATTGTTGTTCATTTCTTAATTTCTTAGTTCCTCTCAAACTATTCAAAGGTCCCTGCTGGGCAGAGCTAACAATGCAGCTAAGAATTTGTTTCCCCAGAGTTTACTTTTATACTGTATTTGAAACTCATTAATCATTGCTTCTTTTTAAATGTCCATTATACAAGAAGGAATGGGATTTAAATGTCTAGATAGTTCCTACTTGATTCTAAATAGCAGAAACAATACAAAGTGGATTTTTTCACTCTTCACTTGCTGAACTTGCATTAAATTTTTTGATGGCTTATTTTAAATGGCTCAGATCTAATGCAATAGGTATTTTCTGGGGGCTTTAAAAAATAAACGCCCACTTATTGTATGCTTGGGAACTTGAACTTCTAAAGAAAGAGCAGGCCAGCACTGACGGTGGTTTGGGTAGCTCAGTTGCTATAACATGGCTGGGTCTCTCCATCAGTGTGTGAAAAACAAGTGAAGCATGTGCTGTCAAGACAGTGGAGAGGTGAGACACCTGCAGAGACCACTTGGTTTCAAGACTCAGTAACTGCACAAAGCCTGGGGGTTGCATTCTAAAATTAGAATCTTTACTCCAAAACTAAAGGTTTAAGAAAGGCATCTTTGTGGCATTTCACATACATTTTTAGACTTATTTCATGTTTGTACATATTTTTTTATTCCATTAAGTCAGTTAATTTTTAGTTTCCCTAGAATCACTGTAAAAGTTCTTAAATTAATTTTAAAAATATTTTGAGTACATGATTAAATATTTTCTAATATAAAGAAAATAAGTACCATGACTTTCTTGTTAGCAAGGCCTGAAAATATTTAACAATTATATTTATACCCTGTTGCAACTCCTCGAATTCTGTGACTTAGAGAAAACTTTTAGTGTCTACATTTGTTTTCATGTTAGGAAACAGACGCTGTTTTCTGTTAGATAGCTGTAATAATCAACCCATACGGAATAACATATCTATTTCCATGTCTCAAAAAGAAATATAAACACAGACATATAGCTGGAACCAAGCAAAAGAAAATAAGATATTAAAGAGACACATAGGGAAATGGTCTCATAAATAGATAAGAGAAAGCAGATATGTGTGTGCACACACATTTCTCTATAAAAATATAGAGTATATGCATATGTATGCACACATACAGAGATTCATACAAATATGTGTGTGCCTAGTTTGTAACTATTGTGCATAACCATGCACATTGGGTGTGACTGACCCATATCCAAGGAGCAACAGGATCAACTTGCTGTAATTCTACTTTTCTATTTATGTCCTGAAATATTTGACTTTTTAGAATTCATTTTCAAATAAAATTAACTTTGCAGAAAATAGTATGGGACTCAGTAGACAGAATGGCAAATGAGGGATCCATACGTGTGTATACTTACCAACATGGTGCTGAACCTTTCCTGTGTCATGGGAAATGTGCCCACGGGCTGAAATGAATGTACAAAGGCAACACAGGGGGAGAACACGCTGGAGGGGTTTTATTTGATGTTTCCAAACTGCTCTAGGGTCTGTCTTGCAAGAAACTCTTTGGGTTTTCTTTTCTTTCTTTTTTTTTATGTTTTAAAACACACGACTTTCTTTTGAAACATCCTGCCAAGAGAGAGTAAAAGGGTAAATGAATAAATTGCAAATGAACTGTGCAATCATATCCTTTTCCCCCCTCTTACACACACACACACACACACACACACACACACACACTACAAAGGTAAACACTCACCTTCTGTATGTTTATCCACAGAGATACTTGCCACAGTCAATAGTCAGGATTTTGAAATCACATACCCAGAATTTGAAATCACAAAAGACCCTAAAGTGAATACCTATTATAGGTATCTAAGAAGTTTTCTTTTTGTTTGCTTATTAACATTTGTGTATTTAATTACTTAAAACTATTAGGAGATTTACACATTTCTCCCAGTAAAGGGAGGTAATTAAAAGAGTTCTCTCCCTTGTGCTCTTGACCTAAATCATCAAAGGTTGAAACCATGCTTTGGGTCACTCCACACTTAGATCCTAAGAGATGTTCTTTTGGGAGCTGTAGGTTAGGAGAATGTGTTCCTAAATTTTTTAAAATATACCATGCAAAGTTAATTTATATATATATTTTTTTTTATTTTATTTTATTTTTTTTGCAGTACCGGGGATTGAACGCAGGGGCGTTCTACCTCCGCGCTACACTACACCCCCGGCCCTATTTTTTATACTTTATTTTGAAACCCGGTCTCACGAAGTTGCGGAGGGCCTCACTAAGGGGGGGGGGGGAGAGAGAGAGAGAGAGGGAGAGAGAGAGGGAGAGAGAGAGAGAGAGAGCTGAGGCTGGCCGCGAACCTGGATCCTCCAGTCTCTGCCTCCCAAAGTACTGGGATTACAAGCGTGCGCCACCACGCCCGGCCTAATTTATATATTTTTAAACTTGACAAAATCTTTAAAATTTCTGTATGATTCAAGTATTTGCTTCTTTACAATACAAACAGTTTTCATGCCATAATGTAGTATTTTCTGGTCATAAGTCCTTCATTTTTTCCTCTTCACTAAAACTGGGTAATCATAGAATATTTGATTCAGCTTTATTCATTTACTGAGCTTGAAAAGGATAAATATATGTTGACATCCCGATGGTAACAGGGGTGTTCTTTTTCCTCCCAGGAAGAAAGCATGCTACTAAACCTCTGTTTGCACACAAAAGGTTTTTTCAGGAGAGTTTGTGTTGCTCTGTGATTAGGAGTGGGAGCTCTGTAGCAGGGCTAGCCCCCGGGCTGGCATTTGATAACAGTGAACAAACAGGTGTGGCCCTCCAGTGATACACTGCTGGCTTCTTCACAGGACAATGGTGGCTTTGTTCCCTGGAGTGACTGGGTTGGGGGGCTGAGGGAGGGGTTGGCTTTACTTAGAACAAACTCACTCTTGATTAAAAACTTACAATTATTATTTGCAGGGAAAATGCAAAAATATAATCCTACATACAGATAAAGTCCAGGGCATAAAATTTACAATATTTTTCATTCAGGCAAAAGTCCCAGTGAAATGTAACAGATGGTCAGTGTCCTGCCTCTGTCCTTGGAGAACCATTCCTGCTCCTAAGGGACCTATGTGAAGTGGTGCTGACTCTGAAGCAGAGCCATCCCTTAAGTTCAGAAAGATAGAAAAAGTATTAAATTATGTGAAATGAGTGTCACTATTGTGCACTTGTATGTATTATAAAGGAATAATGAACTATTTCTTTTATTCTTTTATTGGTGCATTGTAATTATATATCATAGTGAGATTCAAAGTGATACATTCATACATACACACATCACTTAGCGTAACACCCTCCACATCCCACCCCACTCCCAGCTCCTCCCTCCCAGTACATGTTATGGATATAACAGTATTTAAAATGTTTCCTTCTTCAGTCTTTCTTTTTCCTTTTGCCTCTCCCTATCTCCCCAACCTTTTCCCACTATTCTTCTGAACTCTCTTCCCATTTACCTAAAGTGTTTTTTGTTATACATTGTCTCTCTAACTTCCACATATGAGACAAAAAATATGACCCTTGACTTTCTGAGACTGGCTGGTCTCATTTAGTGAAATGATTTTCTATCTCCATCCATTTTCCTGCAAATGACATAATTTTGTTCTTTATTGCTGAGTGGAATTTCATTGTATATATGTATATGTATATGTGTGAGTATACACCATATATGTTGTGTATATATATGTGTGTATATATATATATATATATATATATCATATTTTATTTATCCATTCATCTGTTGATAGACACCTAGATTGGTTCCATAATTTGGCCATTGTGAATTGTGCTGCTATAAACATGGGTATAGGTATATTACTATATTATTCTAACTTTAATTATTTTAGAAAAATACCGAGGAGTGGTATGGCTGGATCATATGGTGGTTCCATTCCTAGTCTTGTCTTTTGAGGAATCTGCATACTGATCTGCATAGTGATTTTACTAATTTATAATCCCACCAACAGCATATAAGAGTTCCTATTTCACCACTTCATCTCCAGCATTTATTGTTTGTATTCTTGATGATTTCCATTCTAACTGGAGTGTTTCAGTCAGTCACCATTCTTGCTGCTGTGATCCCAAACCCCTGACACACACACAAAATTTAGAGGAAGGAAGATTTATTTACTCTCAGTTCTGGAAAGGTTCAGAGGTCATAGTCCTTTGGGGGGCCCTCTTCTGCCACAGCTGCACTTTCTCAGGGCAGCCTAGTGGGGAGCAGATAGAGCAAGGGGAGGGGGTGGGAGACATAAATAGTCCCCAAAGCCACACCCCCAGGGACCCACCTCTCAGCATGGGTATCTCCAGAGCATGAGGTTTCAGGGACATTTGGCTTTTAAACCATAATATTCCTCACAAGGATTTATTATGTTTTGTATCCTTGCTGATTGCCATTCTAACTGGAGTTAGATGGAATCTCAGGTTAGTTTTGATTCCCATTTCTCTAATTGCTAGTGATGTTGCACATTTTTTTCTTATGTTTGCTGGTTATTTAAGAACTACTTTTTAATGGAGGGAATCACAGAAAAATGTATGCCTTATTTACAGTGGTATTTTTGCCAACAGTTATGCTAATTAAATAGTGTTTACACTCCTTGTAAATATGTTTTAAAGATGGATCGAAGGGACCAACTCCCTTAATTCTCAAATAATAAAAACCAACCAACCAGCCAGCAAATAGAGTTCTAGAGGGCAAAAATGACTTTTCAAAAGGGCGTAGAGTCCTGTGTACAACCTGATTGTTTTGACTCTGTCTCCTGGTTTTATTTCCCTCATTTCTACATTTGTGTTTTCCAGAATCTAAATCTTGTATGGCTGTCATGGTGTTTTCCTTGCAGGCATCCTGTGGATGTGGAACCTGATGATTTTCTGTTTATTTCAGAATCTCATTATTTATATAAATAGAGCAGTAGATGAAACACTCATTATTTCAGAGGCCAGAAGTGAAAACAAATGTCTTTTCCCTTGCTTTGGTTGTAGTGTTATGCATTATGTCCTGAAAATGTATAATGCCATTTCTTGTAATTAATGAAATTAGGCTGTGTGTGTGTGTGTGTACATCATATATTTGCATACATATATACTTGTAAAATTGTCAATATATATATCTAATTGAATAAGTTTTCACATTAATCAACTATTTTTTTAATTTTTAGTGATAAAATATCTATGGCCAGGAACTTACTTTCAAAATTATACAGAATATATTTTATTTTATTTATTTTTTTTACAGAATATATTTTAACTATAGTCAATAGCTTCAGCTTCTTCTCTACCATCCCATTTTCTAAACTCTAAACCTACTTAATGACTTGTTAAGAAATGTCATTAAGTCTTTCATGTAGTATTTACAATTGTATAAAGGAACCAAAAGTCACCTTTACTAAATTCTTATACCTATTTAGCTGAAAGTCTACGTTCTCATAAAAAACATCACTTTCTCATATGTGGCTTATGAATTTTTTTCTCATTACATTAGAGTAATCCTTCCAGTGATTGGCAGGTCTATGTACTAGTACACAGTACACAATGGAATACATTCATATCATAGTAACTGTTTACAACCTTGAATAGAACAAGTCTTGAGGTGATAGTTCATAAACCAGATAAGTAGTCACCAAGGGAGTAAGTGAAGAAATGCCTAGTATGGTAGTTGAAGAGGGGAGGACCAGACTGGGTGATGATTCAAGGGTCTCTCCCTCTTGGAGAAAAATAAAGGCACAAATTTCCTGGGCATGAAACTGGATTGAGTTTGAAGAAAATGTTCCAAAATGGGGAAAGAACCAAGGTTTATTAATTGTTCATTCTATGTTCCCTATCATTAAATTTTTCATAACCATATTTATAGATTAGATGGCAGCGGATGAGTTAAAAGAGTTTGCTAGTCATTTTTCTTGCTCTCAGCCTAATAGAAATTGGAATTCCAGATGTTCTTCTCCAAGGCACAAGGCTTATCATTACATAGCTCATATTAATGTCTCATAAATGGCACCTTTGAAACACAGCTTGTGTGTTCTTTCCCTTTCCACTCCACCACATATAATCTGGGCCATTTGGTAGATCATATAGGATGAAATAGATGACCAGTAAATATTTGGTGATGGCTGATATTCTATTAAAGCATGCACATGCAAATTTTTCCAATTTGTGCCATTTTTATAATAACTTTTGAAGTTCCTAAACTTTGCATGATTAAGGAGTATAAGCTGGATAACAAATTTGCTAGGGATAGTTCTAGTTATGCATGTTTCATTAGCTTGTTAACCAAACTGAAAATTGTTCTCCATTCATAAACTCAACTCTGCATAACTTTCATAATGAGTTTCATTTTGTACAACAAACAGCTTTATCAAAAACATCCTCCAAGGACTTACTTTTTCAAGGAAAAAAATAATAGCAGTAGCAAAAGAATTGGCAATCAATGCATTTAATTGAAAGCATTAATTTAATGATGAATGTTTAACTGTTGGGATTATTTAAAATCATAATAGAAAAGGAAACAAGAGTTTATTATCTACAAAGCAATTTTATATTCCCAAAAGCAAAAAATTATTTTCCAATCTACATTTCAGTAATTCTAAATTCAAACTATATTATTTTCTCTATAATTATTTATGTGCTAGGTACAATGGTGGGTCTTATTTTAGTGGTACGTGGCTTATGCCTGTCACTAGGCTTTGCTAGTGATGTCTAGAAGCTTATGGTTATCATTTAGACAGAACTGAAAAAGCATCTTATATAAAGGGGAAGGGGAAAAAATGTGTGTGTGTGTGTGTGTGTGTGTGTGTGTGTGGTGTGTGTGTGTGTATGTGTGTCTGTGTGTGTGTCCTGCTGAGTAATCAGCTGTGATATCAGCCCTGTCATCCTTGGGTGCATATGTGGCTCTGAGACATTCCTGGTCAGCCCACTGACTGGCCCACCTCCCTTTAGCACGTCTTTGTTTTTTCCTCCACAATAGATCACAGTTTTCTGTGGCCTTTGCCTTTCCAGCTGGTTGTGAAGCTTAAAATTCCTTATTGCTACATTTCAGTTTTATATGGTTCCACTTCACTGGGGCACGGAGTAGAGTTTAAGGTTAATTGTAGAATATTGTTAAGATCAGTTCCTTCAATTAGAAATGAGTTTATTGCTCTCTTGGCTCAAAAGAGAAAAGAGGGGGAAAAAAGAGAGAAAAGAACGTATGAGCTAGAAATGTCTTCCTATTCTACCATTCTCTAATATATTGTGAAAGTGTGTATATATTTTTAAAATGACATGCACTGTTATATCAGATGATGGTCATTGTTTTCTTTTTCTTTCTGTATAACATGAGGTGCATGAGCTTTTTGTCACCTCCACCAACATAATATAGAGCCAATTATTATATTCATCTGGTTTGTTAATATGTATCTAACAAACTTGGTGAATATATGTAATATTTAAATGACAAATGTTTATTTTATCCTTTATTTGCTTTTTTATTTTTATATTTTACATATCTAAATTGTACTGAACACAACTTTTTCTGGAGTAAAAGTTTATGGGGCTCCCTGTCATCACACCCGTACCTGAAGCACAATCAGGTTGCAAAAGTACCCTGTCCTTCAAGGTCTGTTGTGTATTTTAGCCCCCTTACCAGCAGCCTCATGGTGCTATTGTTCCTACTGGACTCTAGAGGACTAATGTAAACAGGTCCTTTCAAAATCATTTAATAAGAGCCCAGATAAAGAATCCTAGTGTGAGGTTTCCATAGGAATTGCAAACTTGAACAAACTTCTCCCATTGAAAATAATACTCTGACAAGACTGGATGTCAGTGTCACAGAAGAGGCGCTGTGAACCTGCCCCCCACCTCATTATATGAACTAGAAGGACCTGCATCAGTGTCTAAACAGAAGATAAAATCTTCATGCCCTCCATTAGGATTGGAACAATGGTATTAGGATTACTTTCAAGTAACACAACCAATAGTGTCCATGGAACCTCCCACAACCTAATGCGGGAGCAACCAGAGATGGTACATTCCACATACTCTACTATACACACTACACCACCAGAATTACCAGAGCCCTCACTCTAGCAAGACATACTAATCACAGCCAAAGAAGCCTCAGGGAAATTACACTACCAAGGCCAGTTGGAATTAAACTCAACACTAAACGACAAACTGATACCCTCAGACACATCATAAAGAGAGGGCCACTTACTAAGGAGGACCACACATAAAAGAGGGAGAGATATCCATCACAACAGATGCACAAATATTAAAACAGAATCACAAGAAATATTTAAAAATAACAAGGTGATATGACACTGTGACACCTGCTAAAGTTCATAATTCAATAGTAACAGATTCCAAAGATATTGAAGTGAATTAAAGGCCTGAAAATAATTCAAAAGAAGCCATATGCCATGGTATACGCCTTTAATCCCAGTACTTGAAAGTTGAAGAAAAGAGGACAGCAGTTTTGAGGCCAGTGTATGGTAACTTAGTAAAACCCTGTTTCAGAATAAAAACATACAAATAAAAATGGCTGAGGATGTAGTTCAGTGGTAGAATGTCCCTGGGTTCAATCGCCAGTACACAAACAACAAAAAATTCAAAAGAATATTTTTTAAAAGCTCAATGGATTTCAATATAATACAGATAAACAATTGAATGAGTTAAGGAAGACAATGCAAGATATGAATGAAAATACAGTAAAGAGATAGATGTTTGGAAATATAACCAAACAGAAGTCTTAGAAATTAAAAGCCTAATAACTCAGTTAAAAATTTCAGTTGAAAGCCTTACCAATAGAGTAGATGAAGTGGAAGAAAAAAATCAGATCTCGAGGACTAGCCTAACCCAAAATTATATTTGGGAAGAAATAAAGAAAAAAAAATGGGACAGAATGAGGAAGACATACAAGATCTCTGGAACACCAATTAAAGTTCACATTAACTGAGTGTTGATGCACATGCCTTTAACCCCACTACTTGGGAGGCTGAGAAAGGAGAATCACATGTAAGATGCCAGCCTCAGCAACTTAGAAAGACCCTCAGGAATTTAGCAAGACCCTGTTTCAGATAAAAAAATAAAAAGGGCTAGAGTGTAGCTCAGAAGTAGAAAGTCCCTGGGTTCAATCACCAGTACAAAAATGAAAAAAATGAAAAAAAATTTGCATGTCCACATAACTGGCATACCCAAGGTAAAACAACTATAGGCTAAAGGTGTAGAAAACTTATTCAATGAAATAATAGCAGATATTTTTTCCAAATTTGGGGAAAGACATGGACATCCAGATACTTGAGGCATTTAGAACCACAGACATTACCAAAAAAAAAAAAAAAGAAACTCTGAGATATAGATAAATTGGAAAAAGTACAGGACAAAGAAAGTATATTAAAATATGCAAATGAGAATCTGTGAGTCATATTTAAAGGCGAACCTACAAGACTAAAGGCGAATTTATCTGCAGAAATTCTAAATGCCAGGAGGGCTAAAAACCAAGATTGCTGTGCCCAACAAGGTTATTCTTCAGAGTCCAAGAAGAAAAAAGATTCCATGATAACCATAATTCATGACCACTAGACCAGCATTACAGAAGATATTGAAGGGAATCCTACACCCAGAAGAAATAGAAAGATAAACACAATCATGAGAGCATGTAAAAAATAAATCTCATTAGAAGAGTAAATGTGCAAATGAGAAATAGGGGAATATCAAGCATTACCAGTACAACAAATCATGTAACTTATAAGATGACTATGAGAAGAGGAAATGAACACAGAATATCCAAAACAACCAGAAGAAAAACAACAAAGTCACAGGAACAGGTACAAATCTCTCACTAATAACCTGGAGTGAAAATTATCTTAATTCTTCAATTAAAAGTCACAAACTGGCTGAATGGTAAAAACAAAAATGAGCAAAAGAGAAGTGCCTTAAAATAATCTTTTAAAAAATAATCTTTAAACAAAACAAGTGCCAGCTACATGCTGCGTACAAGAAACTCACCTCACTTGTAAATACATATAAAATATAACATATATACATAATGGGATACTTTATTTGGCCAAAAAAATTAAATTCCGTCATTTACAGGAAAATGGATGGAGCTAGAGGGCATCATGTTAAGTGAAATAAGTCAGAAACAGGAAAACAAAGTAGACTATGTTTTCTCTCATGGAAACTTAAAAAAAAGTATCTGAAGGAAGAAGAGGGACTACTAGGGACTAGGAAGAGGGCTAGTGGGAGAGGGTAGAGAAGGGAGACTTGGGCTAAAAGGAAGTGTGAACATGGCCAATACATGGTATATGCGTTTATGGAAACGTCACAGTGAAGCTCATTAATTTGTACAATTAATATATGTTAAATAAAGTTGGTCAGTAAAATAAAATAAGATATTTAAAAAGTAATTTATTTGCATACCTAGAAAGTTAAGACAATTCATAATTTTAATAAATATACATATTCTATGACAAACTGCATTTTTAAAGAGATGCACATGAAGCATATGGAAAATATGTACACTGCAATGTTGATAAACTATTTTAATTTTGTCAAAAATATTTTTAAAACTTTCCGAAGCTAAATTCTTAAACCTTATTTCTAACTTCTTTTTTTTTTTTTTTTGCGGTACCAGGGATTGAACGCAGGGGCGTTGTACCTCCGCGCTACGCCCCCGGCCCTATTTTTTATACTTTATTTTGAAACCAGGTCTCACGAAGTTGCGAGATCGGAAGAGC